>VYXD01015068.1:4868-30958 GCA_013397195.1 Hylia prasina | reverse complement strand
GCTGCCGCCGCCGCCGGGCCCTTTATAAACCCAGGGGTGTCCCGAGAATCCCGTAGTGCCATGTCCCATCGGCAACTTGTCATTGTTTCCTTATTTCCCCGCTTTTGTAAACCTGAGTGTTCAATTTCTGGATTTGCATCTGTTGTCCCTATGTGAATTTAATAGGTTTATCCCTTGCTGGCTGCTCGTGTGTTACAGACGCAATGCCGCTATAAAATGAAAGATATAAAATAAAGACAGTACAATTCTGCTATTTGCTTTATTTGTTTATTTGAAAGGGCTTAATTTCTAGCCTGGTTTCCTAAAGGAAATGTAGCTTATGCCAACTTGTCTCTCTCTTCAATCATCTGTCTGTCTCCTTTTCTCTCCAGAACTGTGTTCTGATTTCGCAGGCTGGTTAATCTGGTGTTCCTCATTGCTCCAGCTTAGATACCAGAAATTTATTTTTAAAAAGGGAAAAAAGCATTTCATTCAGTATTCAGTTTCACTGTTGTGTGGGGTACTTCGGGACTTGGTACCACTCCAGCAGCCCAAGCCTTTATATCACAGAGCATCATATTTATGGTCCTTATTCTCTGCTTGTGACTCCAGTGCTTTTTAAACAAATACAAAGGACTGTGCTGTCCCAACCTCTGCTCCGTCAGGTCTTCCCATCATCCCTACACTGCCCCAGGCATGTGCAATTCCACACACCCTGACTGGGGCCAGGGGGAGGGTCAGGCCCCCATCCATCTCAGCTCCAGCATTCCCACTCAGGAAAGTAGGAACTTATTTGATCTCTTGCTCCTGTCAAGACAAACTAAAACCCGAGTCCCCAGCTGTGTTTCCACAGCAAAGCCCTCAGCTGATTACACTTTTTCAGCTGAAGGCTGCCCTTTTTCCTGACCCTGTGGAATTTACCGGATTTTTCTTCCCAGTTCTTAAGAAATTAATTTCCAAAAGCCATCAGGCTTCTGTTGGGACGCTGATTGGAGCTGGTGTAATATGACATCAACCCTGTGCGGTGACATGTGCTGCCAAAACCCTCCTCCCCTGCGAGAGCCTGGAGGGAATCTGTGCACAGGGACCCCACAGACATTACCCAGGGCTCAGGGGATGGTTTGTTTGGGAGGTATTCCCAGGCCATCTTAGAAACAAAACGAGAGAATCAGCAGGAGAAATTTGGCAGGAGAAAGGTCACAGCAAAGAACTGGGGGTGAAGGCTGGAGACCAGCCTGGGGGATTGGAAATCTCTTGGATCGGAAATGTTTCCCCTGTGTCTCTGGGTAAATTTACAATTCAATTTAGTTCCTATCTGGGAATAACAATAATTGTCCTCTGCCTGCTTTCCCTGGGCAGGCTGGCGTTTATCTGGGGCAGGAACTGCCTTTTCTCACAGTCCTCAGTGGGCTCACTAATCCTGGAAAACACTGAGTCTTCAGGAAACACAGACATAGAATCCAGAAATCATAGAATGGTTTGGGTTGGAAGGGGACTTAAAGCTCACCTCATTCCACCCCCTGCCACGGGCAGGGACACCTTCCACTATCCCAGGTTGCTCCAAGCCCCATCCACCCTGGCCTTGGACGTGTCCAGGGATGGGGCAGCCACAGCTTTCTCCAGAAAAACTCCAGTGGGAGCACAGCAGGTTCCACTCGCACCCCCAGGTACACAAAGATGCTCACAGGAGGAATTATACAATCTCTCTATGTGTGTGTATATATATCTACATATAGTTTATTTCTCACAATCCTGGTAAGAGTTACAGGTGTATTTGGGAATCATTTACAGTTTCACAGCATATGGAGTGGCCATACAGCTTGTGATGTGAGTAACATACAGTGTGTAGAGAGCACACGATTCCGACCCATCCACCCACCACTCACACAATGGGTTTCCAAAGCTAATACTAGATTCAGCTACGGAGAAAGCCTGGAAAATGTCAGGGTACAGCGTTGGGTGTCGTACAACACTGTCAGTCACAATGGGACAAGCTAAACTACTTTAAATTTTCAATCTAGTATTTCTAGTCTACCTGCATTATTGCATTTATACGCTTTTTTTGTTTTCAAAGTCAAAGTAAATAGAATACTATATGGGAAAGGAAAAAATTATTGACTATTTTAGGATTTGAGCTGCAGCCCATACAAAGTGTCCATAGAAGCATAGACAAGATTATAAATTCAACAAGGTATAAATTAGCTGGATAGCTTTGTGTGTAGGTAGGTGTCCATTTCCCTCCAGGAAATGTGTCTAGCAGCATATTATTTCTGAGAGCAAAAAAACCCCCAAACCTGTATGTTGAACACAGGTAGAGATGTGTAAGTGACAAGCAGGTCTGGTTGTACAGGGAAAAAAATCAAGGTGTCACTTGGAAAATTCCTATCGTTTGGAAAACACACTCAGGAGCTGATTCAAAACCCACTGATGTCGTTGGAGAGGTGCCTGAGGCTTCCAAAGGAGCAGCAGGCATTTCAGTCTGACTTCCAAGGGCTTTGGATCAGTCCCTGGAGAAGTAACAGGATCCAAAGAAACCAAAAACAAAATAAAAATCCCCTGTAATCTGACCTTCAAGTTCCCTTCCTACAATTTTAATTCCTCCACAAACTTTTAGCCAACCTGCACCTACCACTGGAAGAGAGTTGGTTTCCTGGGGAGGTGAAACCACAGCTTTTAAAGGCTCCAGTTGAAACAGTCCTGGGAAAAGGCACCAGGGTTATGAAGGGCTGCTCAGAACTCAGTAAAGCCAAATTATTTCCTTGTTGGTTGGTTTTTAACCAAACAAAATTTTGTGGCACCCTTGTTCTCATCAGCTTGCCCCAGAAGCTAGGCTGCTTGAAAGAGCCGTGGCAAAACCAGGGATACGATGCAGGGCTTGACTGTTGGAAAGGTGATTAAAGATTCCTCCTGTCCTGGTGGGAGCTTTGGTGCTGCAGCATCATTACACAGACAGAAAGAACCTGTATCTTCATGCTTGGGATGCTGTGCTGGGGCTGAGAAATAGAAAAGTGATGGAACTCTTTGAGAATTGCAAGCTGGGAACAACCAGAAGAGAAATGGGAACAGCCAGTCCAACACCTATTTAACCCAAGTTATGCTTTTCAGAAGAAATCTATTTAATTTGAAGAGCATCAAAAGACCAGAGGGCACAAGTCCCAGAGTATTGCATATCCAAGCACACACTGTCCAAAGGAGGGAGCAGAGCTGTAGAACAAGATAGATCCAAACTCATGAATTTGAAAAGCCAAAGGCTCTGATCTCTCACAGGATTTTGAGGCCTCTTATGGTCAATTGAATGAAACGTGAATTTTAGAGGCCCAGAAGTCCCACAGTTCTCTATCACCCAGTGACACCTGATCAGCTCATTCAGATGAGACAATCCTTGCACTTCCTACACCCTCACTCCTGGCACAACAGTCCTTCCAGGCCAGCAGAAGTACATGTCCTCGACTTCAAAACTTCTTTTTTCCCCTCTGTTTTTGGTGTTCCAGAGGGCTGAGGGAGCTCTGGCTGCAGCCAAGTGTGGTGTGTGCTCACACCAAGTCAGCCCCCCTCTAGCAGCCAGAATGCCTCACACCTGCCTGACAGGGAAGGACAGGAACGGGACCTCCTGGGGATTTGTCATCCATTACAAATCCTGTGGCAGATGAGCACTCAGCCTCTTGCAGACTTAGACCCTCAAAGGTGAGAGCAGATCAAAGCTTTACACATTCCCTGCTGTGACACACAGGCTGGGGGCCCAGCACTGCCTGTATTTTTGGGGACCGCCCAAAGCCTGCCTTAGCCAACCCCAAATCTGCCCAGCCTTGGGCTATGGAGAGGTCACATCTGCAGAGCTGTCTGGGAAGAAAGTAGGGAAAGGAAAGGGAATACAATGCAGCGGACAAAGAAGGAGGAAAGAACTAGCAATGAATCAGATCAGAAACCAATGGAACCCTGTAGTTCGTAGCAGCTGAAGATCTGGTTTGAACAGACATCCCAGGAATTAGAGATTTAAAAGGAAAGTAGGTTACAGGGCTGACTGATGGTCTCAAAAACAAGAGGAAAAAGTCATCATAAAGCCACTACTCAGTGGATTAAACCCCTGAGGGTTGCTGGATGGGGGCACAGGCTCCAAGGCTTTTTGGGGCTGTCAGTCAAGTGTTACTCATAAGACCCAAAATGTGCCAACAGATCTTCAGCATCAGCAGATTTCTCCTCCAAAGAATAAAGGACCAAATACCTGCAGTATAAATAGCAGGAAATATTCCCAATTCCAATGGCCCACTGTGAGAATATATTGTGGAATACACAACTGTTATGCTCCAGATTCAAAGCCAATTCCTCTTCATGTTGGGAAGTGCCCAGCTGGTGCAGCAGAACTTCTGCCAGCTCATGAACGTGATGTGATGCTCCTCCCTGCCCCTGTGGACCTCTCCCAGCTTTGTGGTGAAGGGAATGACACCACAGCAAGGCCTGGGAAGGGAATCAGCATTCCTGCTCCAGCATGAAGGATGGACCAGGAGGATGGAAGTGTGAGCAGGCTGCATTTGCAGTCCTTGTCAAAGCAAAGAACATGAAAAGAGAGCACAGCCCCTTCTAATGTCCTGGCAATTCCCCTTAATCATGCAAAGTTGGTTGTAGAAAACTTCAGGTATTTTTCTAACCATTTAACATTGCACAGAGCCAGCAGGAATTCATCTGGAAAAGGCAATTAGCAGAGGTTAATTTGCATGGCACAAGAGCTTGTCATTTTTGCCTTTTTCTGAGATTAAAAAAAAAGGGGGGGGAAGAGGATATAAAAGTTAGCATATCCTTACCAAAACTATTAAGATAATTAAATAGTGCTTTTTCTCTCCATTTCTCTGCTGTGTTCCATGCACCCTCTCAGAATCTTCACCAACTTGAAGCTTTCCATGGAGCTGATTGAAATTCCAAGAATTTCACCTTTCAAACATACTTTTTCATTGCCTTCCTTTTTTGGTCTATTTCTCAAAGAATCATTTTCCTCTCCAATCTTCAGCACTGTTATTTTCGACCAATTCTAAGAATAGTTAGAGGGCTGCTGAATTCTAAACCTCAGTAGCGTTTCCAGGAAAAGCAGGGAATATTTTAAGGCATAAATCATCTCTCGCCAACTCCAGGGGTTTTTGGTTGCACTGCTGTTGTTCATACACAAATCCTGATGCCAGTATAAGCAGGGCTGCCTCGGAGAAGAGACTTCCCTTACACTCAGCCTAAGGAACGTTTGTGTCAATTTAAAAATAAATGTGTAATTGAGATGCTTTTATTATGACCTGTGATCATATCCCTGGTGCCAACAAGAACTCAAAGGCCAGAGCATGGCGAAGCCAATGGAAAAATTCCCCTTGTTTTCAGTATTCTACGGATCAACCTTCAATCTTTAGTCCATCAGACACAAATGGATGTTTAATTTATCACCCAGCCCGAGGGAACTAAGAAATGCTTCAGGGCAAGTGACTGTTGAATGCTTTAAGTGAGCCCCAGGGACGTGTCCAGTGCAGGAATGCGTTCTTACCCTCCCAAAAATGCTGCTGCATTATCCCCTGGCTGCCGGATTTGTCTTCATCCTGCTGCACCACTGTTAGGAATAACAGGACTTATCTACAGGGTATTAAATCAGTAGGAAGAGAAAGCAGAAGCATAATCCATTTCATCTCTCTTAAAATAGAAGCAGCAAAAACCTTCTACTGAGTTGTCCAAGACAGCAAAATGACATCTTTATATTCAACTAAAATTTATGACTCCCTAAAAAGAGATTGAGATCGGGTGCAGTGATTCAATCGAGAGTTTTGGTGATAAGGTGAAAGGTCTGAAACCAGTTTTGCCAATATTTAATTTATCGACTTGATCAAAAGAGTAAACTAGCAATCTAGATCTCTTCAAACCCCCCTCCCAGACTCTGATTAGTTTAATTAAGTGTTAATTCACTCTCCCCACGGAGATGTCACTGGAAGGACTTCATACCACAAAAACCACACAAAGAAGGACATCAAGCAAATAACGGCGTGTGCTCAGTACGAGAAAAGACAACTATTTATTTAGCACAGCGAGGTCAGTCATTTAAGCCTTCTGCTTCGACAGATTTGGGGCTGAGAGAGGGGGATTTGCTCCCTCGGCCTGGTGCTCGCTGGACATTTTTGGCTCAGTACGAAAGCACTGCACAGCCTGGCACAGTAAGGCAGGACAGGAGGTGTTTGCAAGTCAGGGCTGCGGCACGCTGTGGGATCTACACTGGATCTGCCCAGCTCAACACTAGACCCACACTTGGAAAAGCACTAAAGCACAGTCCAGGATAGTCTAAAAGTGCCTCATTTTAATGCAGAGCCCACACGACTACCCAGGGAGGGAAGCAGGGGCTCAGGGCACCAAGCACAACACACACTCAGCACTTCACCAGCCAAACATTCCTTGCACTGAGGAGAAACCACGACTGGAAAGGAATTCAGGAGCTGCATGGCACGGTGGGAATGGCACAGAAAAGACATCACGGACACTTGGTTTGAATGCAGGGAATGAGGGAAGGGGCATCTCCAGCTTGGATTCTCTCCCCTTCCCAGACTGCAGCAATACAGCACAAAGGTTTGTACACACACACACACACAGAGAATGTGCTTCAAGGCACACACAGACACAGACAGGTGTTCTCCAAACCAAACTGCCCAAGAGATGGGTTCCAAGTGCTGAACCTGGACAGCAGACTGTTAAGTGATCACAGGAAGTGGAAAATCCCTTGGGAACAGGACAGACCACATTCAAAAATCCCTTACAAAAAGGACATACCAGGTTTGCCATGCAGGGAGGGCTCAAATGAGCGACGTGCCCCGATGAGGAGCTGCAGCCCCATCACCACCTCTGTGGTGCTTCTGGATGAAATTGATGGCCTTTGCATCCGGGGGCTCTAAGGGCAAGGTGGGGTGTGGAGATGGAGAAAAGGTTAAGGCCATTGGCTGAGAACTGTTTTCCCCCCCTTCTGTTGCCAAAGGTGAGGACAAGGAAATAAAAACATTTTAGAAAGTAAAACTGGAGACTCGAGTGAAGCAGGTGCTTCACTTTCCTCTCCTGATCTATCCATGCTGGTCAGGGCAGAATAGATAGATGCTGTGCCTAATGTCACACGGTGCTAAAAACAATCCTAGGCCAGAGCTGAGAGAGAGGGAGGGGACAGGAAAGGTAGAAACATCTCTTGAAAACAGAAGTCACTGTCTGAAAATCACTACCCTACTTGGCAAAACATGAACCAGAGCAGGAGAGGGTGATTTCCCTTCCTTCTGAGCAACGTAAGCAAAACTGCCTGTGAAAATTTTCCTGCCAAGTTGTGTTTCAGAAATCTGAGGGGAGAGGAGGACCCTTCTGCTTCCAACCCTTCCCCAGGGTGTAAGTGACACGCTGCTGCTGGGAGACACATCCACAGCTCATGCCAAGTGCTTTAGGCTACCAGGATCTTACCTGGAGCTGTAGCCCTGCTTTCCAAAACTCCTGTGAGCCCAGCACGCCTGCTCCTGTCTCTGTGCTGGCAAAGGTCGAGGCATCAACCTCTAACTGCACCAAGACATGGTGTCTGATATTCCCAAAGGCCATACACCTTTGGGAATATTTTCTGAGCTCACCATAGGACTAGCCATGCATTCCAAGACCATGTGCATTCAGCAGGTCAGATTTGGAGGTAAAAGACAGACATGAGCCAAGAGAAGAATTGCCAGGTCAGGTTATACCTCTCCACCATCCCACGTGCCAGAGGCAGACACTGCATAGTCAGCACCTGAGGAATGCACACCTCCCTCTATCCCTGCAGCCCCTGAATTCATCCATCCATCCATCCCAGTTAAAGGTGCACGACGGGCTCTGTAACAGAACTCACCCCACTGTGTCACTGCCTTTTTCTAATCATCACTCCTGCCCCTGCCCATGGGCTGTAGCTGCTGCTGAGCTCCCACTGGACCTCATCTAATCTCTGACCCAACTTAAACCCAAAAGGTAAGGGGTTTTTACAACACTGTTTTGCAGCAGCCAAGACAAGCCTAATGGAGGCTTTCAGAGGCAGATCTCTTCACCTCTTGCTGTTTAGTGCTGAGCATTGGCCAAAGCACTAAACACCCTCTCTCCTCCCCCTCACAAGGTCTGGCATTAGAGCCAAGGTACTCACCCATGAAATCAGGCAGCTCCCGAGGGCTGGGAATTTGTTTCCATTTCCAAAGCGCGGATGAGTTACAAATCCCTGCTACTACTGTCACAAGAGGGAGGTAAGAAATCCACCCAGGACAGACTCCAGTGCCCTTGAAAGGGGTTTCCCTGGTATAAAGCAGGCAGATCAGTGTTACTCTCATGGGGTCCCAGGTCCTCTCTGCCCCTAACACCAGCTCATGTCTCCCCCTTTTCCTGTCTTCCCATGTGCCAAGAGACCACAGCCTTCAGTGGGGGAAAAAATCCAGTGAAAGGCCTTATCCAAAGCCCCAAAAATTGAACACAAATAGTCCAGCCAACCTGGAGGGAGCTTGGACTGAAGCGACAGCACGCTGCAAAGCCCAGCCTAACTTTAGGAAATACTAGATCCAAAACAAAGTCTCTCTATCCCAAACGCTGCCCACATGACCCTGGCGAGCCCTGGGATCCTGAAGGCTGCAATGGGACTTCCCCAGGCCACAGCACAGCCCCTCTGGTCACTGCCCCGCTGGCAGCTCAGCCAGAAGAGTGACCTGATGTGACATCCCAGGCTCACACTTGGCTCTGCCACGCTGCAGCCTCCACCTGCAGACACCCTGGTTCCTCCGGAGCACTTCCCAGGCGGGTGTTCCAAGGTGGGATGATGAGTGGCAGATACACAGACACCGATCAGGCATCACCCGTGGCTGTTGGGTCAGGGAGCTGCCTCTTCCCTGCCACTGCCCTTGCACTTCCCTTGTGCCGGGGGGACTGGAAAAACACCCCCAGCCCAGCATCACAGGCGAGCCGGGCCTTAGCACTCCCCTTCCATCTTCTTTACCACAGCCCAAGTTAAAAGAGAACCAAACAGAAACCAAAACACAAATTGGGACTCCGAATGGGACGTAGAACACTTTGGACTTGAAAACGGGACTGCAAGGGTGGGGAGGGGTGTCTCCCAGGGAGGACAGCAGGGGAGGGGAGGGGACACCGTCATTTACACCGATCAGGAGAAGCTGTAATCTATACACAGTGGTATAAGCCGAGATATATTACATGAAAGAACACACTGAGTGCATGGAGTTACCCACAGCGGGTCAGACTGGCACAGTTGTCTTGAACAAGACCCTGGAGTTGCAGTTGGTGTTTGTTGTTGACCTATCTAGCTCGCTCTCTCTATATATATAGCTATGTATAGAATTTCTCTGCATGCATTTGTCTCAAAAGGAGCTGTACAGCTGGGCTGGGTTTCTCATCCCCACCCCATCTCGGTCTTCATTTTTTCCGGGCTAGGAATGCCACTCCCACAATCACAGCCAGCGCAGCCACCGCCACTCCTCCGACGATGATCAAGGGCTTCATGTTGTCGAAGAAGCTGCCCGGTGACTCCTCGGAGCTGTTTCCCTTGTGGTCAGAGTCAGGGGACTGGCCGCTGGCCTCCTGCGGCTCCGTGCCGGCAGGGCTGGGTTTCAGGTTGCTGTGGTTGTTGGCGATGGCGGCGTCACTGCCTGCCTTCTTGGTGGCCGTGGCAGGAGCAGGCTGCTCTTTGGGGGCCTCCTTCTTGTCTGCATTCGTGGCAGGCCCAGGGTTGGGTTTTTCCGGCTTCCCGGAGCTGGCGGCCTTGGCGTCGGGTTTGTTTCCGCTTCGGACGTTGCCTTTGGAATCCATCCTAGGGGTGCTGTGGCAGCGACTGGACACGCGGGGCTATCCCAGCTCTTCTCCCTTGCCCGGCTGCTGCAGGAAGCACAGGAGCCACCCGAGCTCAAGGCCTGGGAGAGGTTGTCTTGGGATGCTTGTTACGCCGGCAATGTCCTAGCTGGACATGGTACAGCACCTGGAGGGGGAAGCAGAGCAAGGAGAGGTGAGTGACAGGGCAGAGCAAGCCAGTGTTGCTCCACCTGAAGGTGACGGAGGAGGACAGAAAGGAAGACTGGAAAACTGTTGGCTCCTTCTTTCAGAGCTGTGAACTCCATTCGAAGCATTTACTACAGGCTCTGTGCCTGTAACAATCACAGAACCAGAGAATGGCCTCGGTTGGAACGGACCTTCAAGCTCACCTTGATCATGCCACGGGCAGGGACACCTTCCACTGGATCAGAGGGCTCCAAACCCTGTACAGCCTGGTCTTGGACACTTCCAGGGATGGGGCAGCCACAACTTCTCTGGTCAGTGTGTGCCAGGGACTCAGCAACCTCACAGGGAAGGACTTTTTTTTTCCTAATATCAAACAGGAACATCAAACAAGTTGGACTGACTGTCATCTGTGGCTGCCACATCAGGGCATCCATAGTCCAAGTCCATCCAGGCTGTGTCACTTCCAGGGATTGTCAGTGATGACAAACTCACATCCAGCCATCCAAACCTTTCTTTGCCTTTGCTCACCCTTTCACTTCCTTCTGGGTAAAGAGAGAACACTTTGTTCCATGGGAAAGCAGATGGATAAATCCTCCCTGCCTGTCTCACCCTCCACCCTTCCTGTTGCAGCACTATCCCAAGGTCCATTTAGGAAGTGGTTAATATGTGATCTTGTGTGATATTCTCCCTCCAGATGGGTACTGCAGGAAAACAAGATTAGTTCCTCACAGGTATCAGGGATAAAAGGATTATTCCCACCAGAATTTTGGTGGAGCAACAGCAAAACAAAGTGCCAGATCCTCAGCTGGTGCAAAGCAGAGAACTGACTGCATGGATTTACTGCAGAGCTGCATCTCTTGGTGATAAGAGACATCTCACTCCTGTCCTCTCCTTTCAGGGTTTGCTGGACTTGCCCATGGAGCCAAACAGGATGCTGGTGATCAGCTGGGGCTATCTTCCCCAGGGAACTGGTAGAAGTGGTGAACAGCACAGCTGCACCACGGGAATTCAGCAAAGGGATAACGTGGGCTTTGAGGGGTGTACCACAACAACCTCACCCCACATCACATCCAGGACAGGGTGAGCTGAGGATGGAGCTCCTGTGGCTGCACTTCAATGTGATAGTAGGAGAGGACAATGCACTGGGAATTTTGCCAGCAGGCTCTGGAAGTTCAGCACCACAACAGCTCTGAGCTCGGGAAATAAAGAGTAACCAGGAGGCAGTGTCGGATCCAAGCCGCCGGCTTTGCTGGCTCCCTGCGAGGATGCAGGGCTGCCAGGAGCCTGCCAGGAGCTTTCTGCCTGCTAAGTGAAATCAGAGCTCATTGTCTGGATCGAGAGCTGAGGAGGCTCCTCAAACCCCTCAGCCAGCAAAGGTTCCTTCCACAGAAGCTCAGAGGGCAGATCACTCCTCTAATGACAGGAACAAAGTCCCAGGACTGCAGCAATGATCTGTGCTGCTGACTCTTCTGGAAAAGAGGCTGACAAATGTGGGACTTTCATCTCCATTAGGCAGGAATGGAAGAAATCTCACAGAAATGACAGGTTTGGGAGTAGAGCAAAGCTGAGCAACATCTTACGGCTCCTAAGTATAAGGTGGAAACACCTCCCTCTCCTGCTCTCCCTTTCCAGCCATTGTTTGGTAGCCACCAGTGCCAGTCAGCTGGAGCAGACTGAGGGAACTGCAGCACCAAAATCATGGAATTCCATAGCTGTCACAGAATGTCCTAAGTTGGAAGGGACCCACAAGGATCTTCCAGTCCAGCTCCTCACACTGCATTAGGCTTGGTGACCATAAAACCCTGTGCTTCTCATTGACTGCAGCTGAACAATGCTTGCATTCTCTAGTTTGAGATACTTTCCCTTTTGGAAAGCCCAAACTGTGCTCTCTCATGGTTTGCTAAGTGTGTATCAGACACTTGGGCATCCTGTACCACACAAACACCACCCCAAATGCTCACCCAGCTTCAGGCCTCGCTGGAGCTTGGGGCTTGGGAGGGAAACAAGGGCCTGGCCAAGTGCAAGAATATTTTCCTCTCAGTGCTCATTCTGTAATATTTCTGTAGATAGTACCTGCCTCACCTTTTCCTATGCTTCCAGAGAGCATCCATACTGCTCTGTCAGCACAAGCCCTACATAAATCCAGGGCTGAGGCTGCACACAGTCACTCCCAGGACTCTATATCTCTGGTTTGGGATCAATTTATCCTTTTTTTGTCAGTCTGGTACAATGAGACACAAAGAAATAGTAAGTGGAGTCCACAACTGAAATGGGCTCAGAGTTTAAAGCAGAGAGAGTCAGATTAATTGTGGCATAAATATTAATTTACCTTCTTTGTCTCTTTGGTGTCAATTAAATGGGCCACTCACACATTCTGATATTCCTGTGGTTACAGTACATGGACCAAGCATTAAACTTCTGCTCTTTCCCTAGGAAAATCATGTGCAGCCTATGGAGATCATGAGGTAAATCAAGAGAGGGCAAACTCACCTTTTTGCTGAGAAATGGGGACCCTATACAGCCCAGGCACCTCAAGGTTTATCCACACCCCTCAATGATCCAGATTCCTAGGGGCAGGAAAGCTGGTCTTGCTTGGAGCCCATGCTGGGCCATGGAGTTTTGTACTGCCACCATGCCCTGCACTGCTACAAACAATTTCCTGATTCTAAGTGCATTTCCACTAAAAGCAACACAAACCCCTCATGCAGCTTAGAAAAGGTTTTAAAAGATGTAGAAACCAAACTAAGCCAGAAATCAATATCAGCAGTTCTTAAGTGCCGGCATAAAAGGGCTTTTGTCTGTGGCTTTCCACCACTGCAAGTAGCCCCAGGATCACCCAGAACCTCTCCAGACCCTCTGGCCTGGCTCCACCTCCTCCTCTGGCTCCTGGGTACCCTTAGAAGCACATCCTCTTCTATGCCAGTACTTAACCCTCTTCTATGTGCTCTTAGCTCCCTACCTTGGGAATCATCTCTCCATCCTGTACTTCAAAGGGCATGACCATGGGCTCATCTTTAAGCACCTCTGTCTCCCCCAGACTGAAGAACAAGGTGCTTTTCTCATTTCCAAAAATTATGCCTGACATGAGGGTTCCCCCCATTCCTTTGTCTCCTCCTCTTCCCTCGTTCCATCACACCAAGTTTTTTTCTAATGACACATTTTCCTACCTTTGCTTTCTTCTTTATAGCTCCTCACATCTTTTTATTCCTCCCTTCTCTCTTGTCAGCTGCTGTCTCTGCCTGTCTACCCATTCCTCCCCCTTCCAGCTCCCTCTCTGCCTCCTACACAGGCAGCTGCACTTGGGAATAGGATTTTATGGGAGACAGGCTTCATTCCCTCCCTTTCCCCTGCTCTGTGCTATTTCTGTTTAACAATCAGTTAAACCTTTCAGGAAGGTTCTCGTTGCCAGCAACTAACAAGCTCCTTCCCAGGCTTGGAAGAGGGAGCTGGAGTAATAAAACCAGGGATGATAAAGGAGAAAAAGGAAAAGGAAAGCCTTCCAAATTGCTGCTCCAAAGATTGGCACACAAATGCCACTCCCAGTTCCCCTGGGATGCTCTCAAGGTCAGTGCAGTCGGACTCACCCAGCGCAACAAGCTGCCCTCCACTGGAGCAACAGGCCAGCAGAGGAGCAGCTTCCCTTGGCTCCCTGAAGGGCACCTTTCCTGCCTCAAATCCCAGCAAATCACCAAACACATCTATTCATCTGTCTCCTGCGTGCACAGATGAAAGCTGCATCAATCCTGCACCGAACGCAGCGAATGAGTCATTGCTGAGCTGTGCCACAGCACAGCTCCATCAGGATGGCCCCTTCCCTCTGCAGGGACCAGCCCCATCCCATCTCCAAATCCTCTCATCCTCCCCTACTGCTTCCATTTGGAAGGAAATTCAGTCACTTTGCAAGACCAAGGAGCTGCTCCTGGGTGTGGGTCTGGGGTGCAGGGGGAAGTTCATCCATAGGGTTTTTCCCTCTGTTATGAAAAGCAGTGCATTTCCATCAGGTCCTTGACTGCCACACTGAGTCTGGCAGCAAGGAAGGATTTAACAACACAGTGGGATTGTATCAGGATTTCTCCTGCAACAAAGATCCATCCCTACACTC
This sequence comes from Hylia prasina, assembly GCA_013397195.1. NCBI lineage: Eukaryota > Metazoa > Chordata > Aves > Passeriformes > Sylviidae > Hylia > Hylia prasina. The sequence goes on along the minus strand of VYXD01015068.1, from coordinate 16,881 downwards.
CAGGTGTCCTCCAGTTGGAAACATCCATCTTGGAAATAGCTATCGACCACATCTGACCTGGAGCAATGCTGTGCAGAAAGAGACAGAGGTGGGAAGAAATACCTTATCTTCAAATCTTCCCCCTTATCCCCTAATCTCCTCTTCTTTTCTTTGTCACTCCTGCCTCTCTGGAAGAAAGGCACTCATCCCCTTGTGCACAGGACAGACAGGCCCTTGCTCTCCCTAAGGAAACAGCAGCTGGTACCAAAGGTGGCTCTGGCACAGCAGAGGGAGCTCCTTTCCCAGCACTCTCACCATCCCGCTCTCTTCCACTTTCTCATCTAACCCCTAAGGAATGCAGCTTGGACCACCCTGTCCTTCGGGAAGTGTCCTCAGGGGTCTGTGCCTGTCCCTTCCGCCACATGTGAAGTGGTTTGTCAGGGCTGGAAGGATTTGTGTCCGGTCCCCTCCTGCAACTGAGCAGCATTCCCGGTGCTTCAGCTCCCCATTCCCAATGGGGAAAACCAGCATTTCTCCCTTTTTCTGAGCTGCTGGAGGAACAAACGTGTTAAAGGCAGGGAGATGCCAAGCAAGCACCCAGGAGAAGGACAGCAGAGTAGTGACTAAGCCTTTCCCCATGCCCAAGAAGTGCAGCGAAGATGGATGAGGTAATGCACCGCCTCTGATATTACCATAAATATTAAAGCAGCTTTACATAAGGAGCTTGTGTTCTCTCAGCTGCCATGAGCAGCTCCCCACGGAAGGTTTTAGCTCCCTTCCAGGCTATTTCAGCCCCCAGCTCCTGACGCAATGCACGGCAAACGTGATACAACGCAACGCAAACCCCACGCCAGCAGAGTCACTTGTCACAGACGCTGCTAAACGGCCTCATTGCTGCACAGCCAGGGACAGACTGTACAGGAGCCTGCTGTGCTTCCCAGCCCTCACAAATCCAACCCTCAGAGACAGCAGCACCAAGTCGCAGCAAACACTGGTGACCCACTTCACTCTGATGAGATATTTATGAATCCTTTTCCCAAGCTGTTGTTTGTTACTCCCCACATCCCTCCTCCCATCCCTGGATTAAACATTTCCCTCTCAAACAACCCTTTGAATCTTGTTGTGGAGAGCATCAGATGCTGGAAGTATTTTAGCAGTGGCAGCAGCCTCAAATCGCTGCCACGGGGGGAGAACTGCCAGCCAAGCCTCTGCTCCACGGCTGCGGCAATTCCTGCAGCTGCTCTGAGCCCCAGCATGCTCCTCACTGGTCCAGCTAGTGCTGGCAGTGACCAAAAATCTGCACCCACCACCCTCACAGCCCCCTGAGCATGGCCAGGACCCCCCTTCCTCATTCCCAGTGCCACCGGGCCACGTTCCCTCTCTCCAGACTGGGCAATGCATCCACACTCGGAGATTGGGTTGTACCTGGCACCAAGGTGAGGTGTGGGAACAGGACAGGCTCCTGTAGCCCAGCAAAGGCAGCTTTGCTCTCCATTTGGAAAGGGAAGGGCTCTGGGATGCAGACCCAAGGCCAGCAGCTGCAGAGAGGTTTGACACCATTACCAGTGTCCTCTCCGAGGCTGCCCAGCCATGCTGCCCACACAGGTGACACAGCACTTCAGTCTCCCCACCAGCAAGAGCCCAGGAACAGGACATATATGGGTTTTTTTCTGCACCACAGCCTCTGCAGATGACAAGCTCTGAGATGAGCGTCACCTCTGCAAGCCACACACATCCTGTCCCCAAAGAGCTCCTGGGATGGACGTGGCAGACATTTTATTCTCTGAGAGATGGAGGCAGCATTGCAGACACACCATACTCCTGCCAGCAGCTCAACCTGTGTTCTTTTGGGGGAGCTTTAACCCCAAACACAGCTCCTGTGCCTGGTAAGGCACCCTGTCTGTACACAGCCACGTGCACAGCAAAAACCAGGCACTGCCAAGCAGCCGTGGGAGAGAGATTTTGTCTCCAGCCACGTGCTCCGACTGACTCCCTAGGGGTGGGCACTGAGTCACACCTGGCACAGCCCCTTCCGTGTCACCAGCCCCTCCATACAGCTGCACTCCCAGACACATCTTATAGCAAAGTAATTTCTAGAATTCGACAGAATCTGGAAATACTTTGCTGAGGCTGGGTTGGAAATACCCTGCTGCAAAGCCTGGCTCCTCAGGGTCCCAACACAGTCTCCAAGCCCCCAAAACAGACTTCAGAACACCTCAATTTGCTGTGCTAACCCTGCTTTAATCTTGGATTTGAACCCCCATCAGACACAAAATCAAATTCTCTTCTCCCCTGTATAGTTCCATTTGTTTGAAGCAGAGCAAAACTGTAGCTTTTACCCTTCAAAAATCATGAGGTCTTAGATCTTGAGCCTCTCCCTGGCACAGCTGAGCATCCCTCACCCCAAGACAGAAATTAAGGGCACAAAGGAAAGGCTTCTCAGCCAGGATGACTTTTTTTCCCCATGGCAGCTATTTGTCAGGACATTGGATCGAAGCACTGGAGCAATAATGGGGAACACTTTGGGAGACACCACAGCAACAGGAATCCTGGAGCTTTAACCCATGAGTGTGACACCTCACAGGGATCTGGGTACATCCTGAACCCTACCCTGGGCAACTCCTCATGTTTTGACTTTTGCAAACACATTCAGTTCATTTCTTTACAATCTTTTTCCAGCCCTCCCAGAGCCAAAAATTCAATTCCAGCAACACCCTGGCTGAGGCCCTGGGGCTTGTCTTGGTCCTCTGCTCAGCTCTGGGTCTGTGGTGCCAGCTCAGGGATAATGTGACTGGGTCAGCAAACATCCCCTGCCTCTTGGAAAATGGTGAACACTCATTCCTTCCCACCACAAAGCCCTGCTCCTTACCTCGGGCCTGCCAGCACTTGGGAAAAGCCTTTGGGAAGAGGGCAGATGCTTCCAAATTGGGGTGCTGCTCCCCAAGCAGCCAGTCCCCAGGTTCAGGAGGCTGATTACCTTTCTGACAGATCTTGCTTTTAAGGCGTCTTCCTCCCAGTCCTGTATCCCAAATTCAGTATCCACAAGCAAAAAACGATGAGGGATATATGTGACACAGTGAAATAGCCCCAATCACTGCAGGAAGCAGCAGCAAATTCAACAGCCTTCCCCAGTTTATGGGCATCCTAAATCCATCCCTTCTGCCTGATGCGACATCTCCCCCTTTGTGGCTCAGCTGGGGTCAGCAAAAAGATTCTGGAAGCAATTTCTCACATGCAGAGCTGGGTCTGGAATCTGGCAGCCCCTGGATCTGCAGGCATCAACCTGAAAACTGTTGCTTTGCAGCTGAAATCTAAGAAGGCACTGCAGGCAGACAAGGGGCCGATTCCACACGAGGCAGTGACCTTCCAGGGAGGCTCCCCACACTCTCTGGGGTAAAACCCATCCCTTACCTTGTGCAGAAACACCAGGGCACTTTCCTTCCCCGCAGAAAGCTGGAAAGCATCTGGGGAAGGATAGCCAAAGCTCCTCCAGCACGGAAATCCCTGCTCAGGGAGCTCCATCCCTCCCTCCGCCCCATCTGCCAGCCCTGACACCTGATGCAGGATGGGGACAATGTTGCCAGCGTGTTCTCCAGCCCTGCATCCCAGCAGCCTGCCAGAGGAGGGGATGGATGCAGCGGGATGAAAATGCACTTTTAGGGGAGAATTGGGATTTCTTCCCCACCCTACCACAATATCACAGGGTTAGATGCTGGTGTTGGGCACCGTGGCTGAGAAAGGACAGATGGAAAACACTGAAGGTCAAACCTGTGAAGGTCAGAATTTTGGAGGTCAGTCCTGAGATGGAGCAGGGAGCTTAATCCAGCATAGTCCATCCTCCCTCTCCTGACGGCATCCTGCCCAAGCCCCACCCAGGAAAACGGGGCTGCGGCGGGGAGGTTCCCTCCTCTTGTCCCAATGCCCAAGTTTCGCCAACCTGACCTCAATTCAATTTTTAAAATTCTCTTCATTCCCCCTTTGCACCTCCCCAGAAGCCACCAGAGGGGCAGAGAAGTAAACAGGAGCAAATCAACAGGTTCCTGCAAGCACACATCACAGGGATGCACATGGATGCGCAGAGAGCAGGGACATCAGACTGGAGAGCCTGAGGCATTCCCAAAGCATTCCCTCTCTGGAAGCACCCACCGTGACTCAGGAACCCTGGTCTGGTATCCACCCCTCTCCCACTCCTTCGGTGCAATAATCTCCCTTAAAATAGGCACTAATGCCTGTGAGATCTTTCTCCCTTTTGGTTTTTTTGGTGAGCTCCTCTCCAGCACAAGCCCCAGGCCAAATCAAAGGATACACCCCATAACTGATATAAAATTCTCCCTGCCCAGCAAAACAACCCCCTCTCCTCGGAAAAGGGGAAGGCTGAACCAAGCAGCCGGCTGTTCCTGCTTCCCTCCTGCCTCAGGACTGACAGAATTAAACAGAGTCGTTAAATCCATCCAGGGAGAGCAAAAGGCGAACACATCCCACTGTCCATGCAGATGGGAGGGGAAAAGCAGCTGGAAAACTGCTCTGAGCCTTTCAGGGAGGTGCACCAGCTCCCCTGCCAAGGCTGGGGCGGCTTAGCTGGGGATGCTGCTTCCCCTCCTCCCTCCCAGCAGCCCTGTTTCCGGCACATGGCCGGCTCCGCTTCCCCGTCCCCGGCGCCCTCCTGCCTCCGGAGCGCTGCTGCGGCACCCAGGGCCTCTCCTTCCCGCCGGCCCAGCTCGGATCAGGGGAAGGGCTCCGCTCGGGCTGGACGGCACAGCCCGCAAAGGCGGCGGCTCAGGCTGCAGGTACGTGGAGGCAGCAGGAAGCAGCGGGCAGGAGGCACCCGTGCATTTGTAGGAACAGCTTCTGTGGCTGCCTGACCTTCAGGGAGCAAAACATGGGAGCTGGGACGGGAAGGGAGCCACTCGGGGCCGGCCATCCTCACCGTGCTCCTTGTTTGCGGTCAAAAAAAGCACTTTTTTGCCTCTTACGGGGAAAGCTGTGGGGTGCCGGCTCCAGAGGCAGCCGGCATGGCAGCCCCCGGCCTCCGTCCCGGGCGGNATTTCGCTTTGTCACCCTGCGCAGGACATCCGCGCGTCCCGGAGCCGGGAGCCCCGGCCCTTCCACCCCGCGCCCCCCATCCCAGCGCCTTCCCTTACCTCTGTCCTCCGGCAGGACGAGTCACACCTTGGGAGCTGGCTCTTGCGCAGAGAGGAGGGAGGGAGGCAGGCAGGGATGGGGGGGGAAACTTGGGAGTTTCCCACAATGCNGGGGGGGCGGGGTACAAGGTGGTAAAGGCAGCCCAGCTGCATCTCCACATCCTCTGTCATTTGGGGCTGAGCTGGCTCAGCAGTTCAGGGCTGTCCCTGCAGCGCTGACCCCTCTGCTGTTCCATTTGTTTCTCCTCCAAATCCTGCCTGGCTTTGCAGCAATTACATGAAACATAGTAACAAAGTGGAGGGGACACATTGGGACAAATACCTGGAAGCAAGCCAGCCTGATAAATTGGGATGCCTCTGTGTAAAACCCGGGCAAAAGGAGCATGAGCCTCCCCCCACCAGGATAAGGGATTTCCAACTGAGATGATCCCTGGCAATGAGTTAAGGAATGTCAAATTGACTTGCCAAGGAGAAGCTCTGCACAGGGCAGGGAGGATGCTGAAATGCTGCACCTTGAGGTAGTTCTGTGCCAGCTCTGCTTCCCCTCTCCCCAGACTGCTCCTTGTCCCAGAAGGCTGGGATTTGACACCCGTGCCCAGACCAGAGCCAGGCACGCAGCCCAGTCCCACTGCAGAGCGCTGTCAGCCAGCCAGGCACTGCCAGACACAGCCACCTCCTCCTCATCATGTTCCTCCTCATCATCCTCACCAGCTAAAAGCAGAGATGCCTCTTTGTTACAGCCTCACCCCTCCAACCAGGTACAGGGCTCAAATTCCCATTCCTGTGTCACTTCCTGCTTGTATCCCAAACCTCAGCAGTTCTGGGATTGTCTGGAGCTCTTCTAGCTCTTATTTTAGAGCAAATCAGGCTGTGTGCTACTTGCCCATCTGCCTCCATCAGTTACCTGGGACCCTCCAGTGCCCAGCCAGGTGCCTGTCATGTCTAAAAAATACTCAGGTTGCTTAAATCCCATTGCAAAGAAAAATCCTGCCTGTGTTTGAAGAGAGCTGCAGAATGAGGGGCTTGATGCAAGAACCCAAATCTCCCAGGACAGGCTGTGCTTCCAGGGGCTGCTTTGGGATGCAGCTGCCCACACCCTCTCGGGGCAGGGATGAGCAAGGTTGTTCCTTCTGTAGTCCTTGGCTCCAGGAGCCGGCTTGGCTCAGACAGGCTGGCACGGATGGGATTAGCTGTGGCTGATGCTGATGTTCCCTCTGTTCCCTGTCTGGTCCTGCACCCAGCACTGCCAGCACTCCCTGCTCTTTCAGAGACTTGTGCCAGGCACAGCCAGGACCTTTCCATGGCTCCAAACATCTGCTTCCCCTTCCTAACACCTCCCAAATCTGTTGATCTCCTGACAGCAGCAGAGGGGCTGAATTCCTGCAAAACTGGTGGAAATGCACGGTTTAATGCAGGTGACACCCCCCAAACTGCTGCTTCCCTAGCAAAAATCTCTGCTACTTCTGCGTCAGGCAGGAATATCCTCAAGGTGGCAGGAGGAGGGAGGGAGCCTCCTGCAAGTGGGAATCACCGGGTCTTGTCCCCAGAGCCTGCATGAGCTGACGCCAGGGGTTCTGGCATCAGTTACCTCATGTTCACACGCTCTGCCTCTGCCTTAGGAGATAAACAGCCCACGTGATTCTCTTACACGCCTCTGACTGGAATTCACATTATATTTAAATTCTGAATGTAAACTTTTTTTTTTTTAACTGAGGTAGGAAAAGGAAAGCGAAGGAAAAGCTGTAAAAACAATAAACTTCCCCTGTCTCCCCCTGGCAGAATCACGTCACCCCTAACGCAGCACAAGGCACAGCAGCAGCCCTGGCTGAGACACAGCAAGGTGAAAATGGCTTTTTCAAGGTCAGAGGGAGTGGGAAACCTTTAGAAATGGTACTGCTGTATTTGCTCCCTCCCTCTCAACACCTCCCAGGAGGAGTTAGCAGGGATAAGGACAGCCCTGGCTCCTGGGGAGCTCCCCCCTGCAAAACCCACAGGGGAATGTTGGTGGCAGCAGCATCCTTGGGAAGGAACACAGAATCATGGAATTGTTCGGGCTGAGAGAGCCCTCTGAGATTATCAAGGCCAAACATTCCCCAGCACCGCCCAATGCTGTCACTATCCCTTGTCCCCAAGTGGCACATCCACATGGCTTTTAAATCCCACCAGGGATGGGGACTCCACCGCTGTCCTGGGCAGCTGTGCCAGGACTGGCCAACCCTTTCAGTGAAGGAATTTTCCCCAATATTCAGTCTAAATCTCCCCTGGCACAACTTGAGACTATTTCCTTCAGAGAGAAACAGTTATCCCCAGAATTATTTGACATCCTGCAAGCAGGGACAGTGTGATGTCTGCCTTTGAGCCAGACAAGGAGTCCACAAGGAATCCTTGAACTCTCAGTGTGCCTTAAAACATCCTTTCCGCCTTTCCCAGTATCCCTCACAGGCAGCTTTGCTAAACACACCATCCTGAAGCGTTTCTTTTTTCCATCATGGAAAGAAAATCATCACAGAAAATTAAATCATCAAGAGGGTTACCCCCTCCTAGTCCAGACACAGGTGCCATGTTCATAAACCGACTGGAGCAGGCAAGCCAGGAGAGCAGGTCACAGCACAGGTTCACACCCCTTTTATCCCTGAGCATCCAAAGATCCTGAAGGAGCCTCTCTCCTTCCCTAGAGCCCCAGTTACAGTCCACCCACAGCTGGAGAGTGGGGGAAAAGGCCACACAGCAGCAAAACCCTGTGGCTGTTTGAGCAGCACCGTTTGTCCTTAGCTCAGACTCCTGGGAAAGCAGGATGAGGGACGTTTCTCACAATGGAATGACTTGCTGCAGCAGCCAAGGTGGGTTTGCCTGGCAGCAGGAAGTCCTTGCAGTGAAAATCCAAGCCCTGCTCCCCCTGGGGTACTGTTTATAGCCTGGAATGCTGAGCAGCCTCACCTGGAGCCTCCCCACCAGCTGGCACGGGCCTGGGCTCTGAGCTCAGTCCTGGGCACTCCTGGTTGAAGCTGTGCTGGGGTCAGGGTCACCAGCTCTGTCCAGGCAGCTCATCCCTGCAGTGAATTACATGGGCTTGTAATGTCTCCATAAATGTGTTGTTTAAAATCACAGAATGGTTTGGGTTGGAAGTGACCTTAAAGCTCACCCAGTGCTCTCAGCACTTTCCAGCAGCCAGTTGGGCACATTCTTTCCTCTTGGGATAGGGAGGGATTAAGGATATCTCTGGGGAGATCTGTGCTCTGGAGCCCAGGGACAGTGCCTTTGTCCCCTGGAGCATGAGTCAGAGGCTGCAGGCAGCCCCAGGCAGTTGCATTTGCTCCCGGTGGATGAGGATGGTAAAACCCGAGTTGATAGATCAGGATCAGGACCTGGAAGAAGAATTCCCCAAGAGACCAGAGGCCCCAGATCCTCACAGATTGTGTCCTTGGTGCCCCAGCCAGACTTAGGAAAGCACTGAGCATTGAAATAAGTGGCTGCTGGTGTGTCAGGAGCATGGGTGGGCTGGAGGGGAATTTGTCTGGGCTGGGGACTGACCCTGCTCCTCCTCGGCACAGAGCACAGGCGGGACAGCAGAGAGCACATGGTCCGGGAGTCCCACCAGGACAGGGAGCTGGGCACGTGTCCCATGGAGAGCCCATCCTTCCACAGGCGCTTCACCACCCTGACCATCTCCAGGGAGCCTCGGAGCGAGCACAGAGCCAAGGATGGAGCCGTGGGAACCAGCCAGGGATGTGGCAGTGCCAGCAGCGGAGCAGCCACTGCCACCACCACGCTGTTTGAACCTGGCAGAGACGGGCAGGTCGTGGTGCTGGTGGGGGCCCCGGGGATGGGGAAGACAACTTTGGTCAGGAAGGTGATGGTGGAATGGAGAGAAGGGACACTCCACACGCAGTTTGACTTTGTCTTCTGCATTGACTGCAAAGCCATCGTCCTTCCCATGGAAGCCAGCGTGGCAGACCTGGTTTCACAGTGCTGTCCTGGCCTGCGAGTGCCAGCTGGGAAGATCCTGGATGACCAGAAGAGGATCCTGTTCATTTTTGATGGCTTCGAGGCCGTGGGGTTTTCCTTGGTTCAGCCCGAAGCTGAGCTGAGCTGTGACCCCAGGGAGGTGAAGCCCCTGGAGCTCACCCTGATGAGTTTGCTGAAGAAGAGAGTGCTCCCCAAAGCCTCTTTGCTCATCACCATGAGGCCAAGGGCTCTTGGAAGCCTGAGGCGGTGCCTGAAGGGTGAGTATTACGTGGAGATACTGGGATTTTCGGCAGCCAGGAGGGAGGAGTATTTCCACAGGTATTTTGAGAACCCCAACAAAGCAGACATGGCCTTCAGGTTTGCCAGAGGCAACGGGATCCTCTATAGCTTGTGCGTCATCCCTGTCATGAGCTGGACCATCTGCAGCATCCTTGAACAAGAGCTTTGTGGGAAGAAAAACCTCCTTGAGTGCTCCAAAGCCACCACAGGGATGATGATATTCTACCTCTCCCAATTACTGCAGCACAGGAACAGGGACAACCCACAGGTCCTCCAGCAGTTCCTTCTCCAGCTTTGCTCCTTGGCTGCCGAGGGTATCTGGAAGCACAAGGTCCTCTTTGAGGAGAAGGAAATCAAGGACTGTGGCTTGGACCAGCAAGATCTTCTACCCTTCTTCCTCAATGAAAGGATCCCAGAGGAAGGAGAAGACCATGGCAGTGTCTATGCCTTCACTCACCTGCACCTCCAGGAGTTTTTTGCAGCAATGTTTTACGTTCTGGAGGATGATGGAGAAATGGTCAGCAGCTTGGGGAGGCTTGAGAAGGATGTAAATAAATTATTAGAAAGCTACAACAAGTCCAGAAGAGATTTGAACGTAACAGTGAGATTCCTCTTTGGTCTGGTCAGCCAGAAATCCATAGAGTATGTGGAGAAAACCATTGGGTGCAGAATTTCACCACGAGCCAGGGAAGAGCTGCTGGAGTGGCTTCAGGGGAGGCACAGAGGCCTCTCCCACCCTGGCCAAGCACTGAAGGTTTCAGAGATGGACACTTTCCACTTCTTGTTTGAGATGAACGAGAAGAGCTTTGCACAAAGTGCATTGGGTCATTTCACTGACCTGGACTTGCAAGACACCAAGCTGACCCTGTACGACCAGGTGGCTCTTTCCTTCTGCATCCAGCACTGGGCTGGGCTGCGCTGCGTCACCCTCCAGGGATGCTCCTTCCACTGGCAGGATCCTGAGGCAGAGCTGGATGCATCTGTGCCTTGGTAAGTACTGCTCCTCCTCACTTTAATGACCCAAAATAGCAAAGATTTCTCTCTCTCTGCCCCAAAGGATGATTCACCTCCTCCCTCCCGAACACCAGCTTGGCCTTTCCCTGGGTGTTTAGTTCCTCAGCAGAGGATTTGCTTATTCTTGGGGAAAATAAGGAACACATGGGCTCCTCCATCCTCTGCCCACTGTGGGATTGATGGTGATGGAGCTTCTCGGCTCGACCTGGCCAGGCCCACCTGTGCTCAGCTGTCACTCTGGCTTCCCGTCCTCTTTCCCCCTCACAAAGGGAAGTCCCTGGTGCTGGAATTTTAAGTGCACCCTGTGATTCACATCTCCTGGCTGGTTCCAGCAGCAACGCTTGAGGTCCTTCACATCTCCAAAACCACGAAGGTCCCTCTGGAGGAGCCCTCCCGTGCACTGGAGGCTCTGCTCGGGGTGAGGGGGTTGTGTGCCGGTGTCCATGTGGGAGCCGGGAGCTCCCAGCACCGCCAAGGGCTGCACGTGCCCCGTGGCTCTATTCCCCTGCAGCTCTGGAGTCTCAGGAGCTGGAGGACATCCCAGTGCCTCCATCGTGCGGCAGCGGGAGGAGCTGCCCTGCCCCATCCACCTGCTCTGCCAGGCTCTGCGGCACCGGGACAGCGCCCTGCAGGTGCTCCGGTGAGAGATGAGTGTGGAGCCCAAACCAGGGCTGGGATCTGGGGTGTGGGTGGGGGCACCCAAACCACAGTGCAGTGGGTGAGTGGGTTGGTGCTGCCCCACTACTCCCTGGGGACACTGGCAAGCGGCCAGAGGGAGGCCAGACCCTTTTTACCTGAGGGTGGGTGTTGTCCCTCAAGTTTGCTGGGCAAGTGAGCAGCCAGGACAGGTGAGGTGTGCTGAGCCCCTGTTCTCCGTGCTCTCCCCCAGGCTGCAGTGGTGCCGGCTGTCCGAGAGCTGCTGCGCGGAGCTGGCAGCGCTGCTGGCAGAGCACCCTGGCCTGGCCCGTCTGGAGCTGGGTGACAGCTCACTGGGTGACAGTGGCGTGCGCCTCCTCTGTGAGGGGCTGCGGACTCCGGGCTGCCACCTGCGCATCCTGCGGTGAGCACCCCCAGCATCCCTCGGGAATCTCAGACCTGGGAGCTGGGGAAGTACCCGAAAGGGTCCCCATGGGGTGGCATCATGCCTCTGTCCCACTCTTCCAGGGCAATGAGCAGCAAGGTTATGGCACTAGCGTGGGGACTGTCACTATGGTGGGATGGCAATGAGGGCACGCAGGAGGCTCTGAGGGTCTTTCCCGGGGGCTCCCATCAGGCTGCGGTATTCCCGAATCACCAGCGCCTGCTGCGAGGACCTCGCTGCTGTGCTGAGCACCAACACATGCCTGGAGGAGCTGGATTTGTCCTTCAGTGAGGGGCTGCGCGATGCCGGCGTGGAGCTGCTGTGTGACGGGCTCCAGCACTGTGCCTGCCCACTACAGACACTGCGGTAAAGAAGCTGTGAGATGGGCCAGTGCTCTCTCCATCCTATCCAGAGCTTTCTCCTTCCCACCTGGAGCAGCTCACCCAGCAGAAGCCAAAGCCCTCCTTCCATCTTCCCCTCGGTCCCACAGGCTGGGGAGCTGCCGGCTGTCGGGCGCCTGCTGCCTGGCCCTGGCCAAGCAGCTGCTGCAGGG
>VYXD01015052.1:0-16698 GCA_013397195.1 Hylia prasina | reverse complement strand
AAAAAAAAAAAGAGAGAGACCAGAAGGAATACCAAAGTCAAAGCAGGAAGAACACCAGAAGATCTGGTGATGATCTCCATATTGGAGATATGGAGAAGATCTCCATATTTCAACCCAGGGATGGCTTGTACTGTCTGTACCCAAGTTGCAATTGGGTACTTCTGAGGGAACTGCAAAATATAGAGGGAAGTGTGAGGAGAAAGGAGAGGCAGAAAGGAACTACAGTGTATTGACCTTAAATCCCACCTGCTATATCCCCCTGAACCACTTGGCAAGGACAATGATATTTTGGAGTGCAGGATTAATGACCAGCTTCAGAAAAAGGGAGGCAAACGGATTTTTTTAAGGTTTTTCTTTTTTTCCCACAGGGAAGTGAGTAATTACTTATTTATTTTAATTGGCTATAATTTAAGATAATTTTCCCAAAGATGAGTCTGTTCTTCTAACAGCTATCTCCTTGCCTGGTGAGAGAGCCAGCTAGAGAAGGTGACCCATTGGACCAGGTGTTTGCAAGCAGAGAAACACTAGTGGGTGATGTAGTGGTCAGAGGCTGTAATTCGCACAGCAGCCATGAAATGACAGCTTTCAATCCTGGGAAAGTAATGAGGGGATCAGCAGAAATACACTTTGGACTTCCAGAGGAAGGCTCTGACTTGTTTAGGAGACTGATGGAGCAAATCTCTTGGGAGGCAGTCCTGAAGGGTGAAGAAATCCAGGAAATCTCAACACTCTTTAAGAAGAACCAGAAAGAAGATGTGGTGAACTATTAGCCTGTCATTCTGGCCTCAGAGCCAAGGAAGTTATTGGGACAGCGAATCTTCAGTGCCATCACGCAGAACATTTGGGGTAACCAGGTGACCAGGTCCAGTCAGTACTGGTGTATGAAAGGTAGGTCCTACCTGACCAACCTGATCTCCTATTATGACATGCACCTGACTAGTGGATGAGGAAAAGGCTGTGGATATAGTTTACCTGGACTTTAGTAAGGCTTTTGATATAACTTTCCACGTCATTCTTTTGGAAAAGCTGGCAACCCATGGTTCAGATGGGTGTATTCTTCACTGAAAAAAATCTGGCTGGGCTCAGAGGGTGGTGGAGTTACAGCCAATTGGTGGCTGGTCAAACTAGTGTTCCCAGGGCTCGGTGCTGGGACCAATCCTATTTAATACCTTTCTTGATTATTTGGGTGAGGAGATCAAGTGCACCCTCCACAAGTTCATGGATGACACCAAGCTGAGGGGGAATGTTGATCTGCTGGAGTACAGGGAGGGTCTTCAGATGGCTCTGGACAGGCTGGGTTTATGCATCAAGGCCAGTTGTAGAAGTTTTAGCAAAATAAAACACAGGGTCCTGTACTTTGATCACAACAACCCTATCTAGCACTGCAGGCTTGTGGAAGTGTTGCTGGAAAGCTGCCCAGCAGAAAAGGACCTGGGGTTACTGGTCAACAGCCATCTGAGTGTGAGCCAGCTGCGTTTCCAGATGGCCATTTGTATGCTGGCTTGGATCAGAAATAGTGTGACTAGTGAAGGGATAGTCCTCTGTATTCATCACTGGAGAGGCTACACTTCTAGCTTTGATCTCATCAGTACAAGAAAGCCATTTTATGGAGGGTGTCCAGAGAAGGGCAGTGAATATAGAGTAGGGTGTGGAACATAAGTCCTATGAGGAGTGTGTGAGACAGCTGCAGGATTTTAGCAAAGAGAGAGAAGGCAGCTCAGGGGAGACATCAATGATCTCTACAACTACCAGAAAACTGATGGGGAGAGTTGGGAGTCAATCTGCCCAGTCAGCCAGTGATAAGTACATGAGAAACAGTCTCAAACTGTACCAAAGGAGGTTCAGTTTGGATATTGGGAAAAATTTCTTCATTGAAAGAGCTACGGAGTGAACAGGCTCTGTAGAGAAATGGTGAAGTTATTGTACCCAGAAGTGTTTAAAAAATGAGTAGGATTCACATTTAGTGCCACGATTTAGTAGATGTGGTGTTATTCAATCCAAGCTTGGACTCAATGATCTTGAGGGCCTTTTCCAACCTCAATGATTCATCAAAATCTGGGATTTTAATTGGTATTCTGTTCAGAAAGCTTTGTCTTCCATATTAGAATAAAATTCAAATATTTTAATTTTATTTCTGAACAATGAAAAAATCAAATTAATAAATATTACATTTACAAAATTTACTTGATGAAAAAAACCCTACCTAACTATATCCTTCTGCCAAAACAATATTTAATCATCTTGGCATTTTTTTTACTCTTTCTGGGTTTTCTTCACATATTTCATGTTTATCTTTAACGTATTTCCCAGCTAATAAATCATTAAAATTAGCATGTTTCCATCAGGCTTTCTTTGTGAATAGTGAAGAATTTATGTCATTTTGTAGTTTAATAAGAGAGAGAAAAGTGTGCATCACACACGTTCAATGCAAAAATACTCAGAAACAAAACCACTAAACCAAACAAAAATCCCAGAATTTTTATTTCTTCCAATGTCAATGGGTTTTGAGCTTGTTCATGGCCTAGTGGTGTTATTTGGGTTTCTCTTTATCAAATATACATTCATTTATTTTTATTCTCTTTTTGAGCTACTTGATATTAAAATCCCCTGAAAATATTAACCAAATTACTTTGGAAGACAAATGCAACTTTTTTTTCTGAAAACACAAATGTGATTGTCTATGCCTTTTCTCAGAAAAACATTTTGCTAATCATCTGTAGTACATCATGACTGCAATAAACTTCTGTATTTTTCTTTTGAATTATAACATGGTTCATTTAATAAAAGAAACTTTTTTTCATGTTCTTGGTTTATGGCTTACCCATGAATACAATCTATTCAATGCTCAGCCTTCTTAGTATCCTTCTTTTTCCCCCTACTCACACACTCATAGAAAGAGTTCTAATGAGAGCACAGGATAGATGCAATATTTAACTCTAGAGAACAATTTTAATGAATTCAACTTCATGTAAGACATGAAAGCTGATTTCAACCTTGGAAATGAATCTCATCTCCAAAGAACATATCTCGTACTAGTTTCAGAGGTATTAAAAGCAAAGTCAATGCTACCAGGGCAGTCAGAATTAAACACAACCCTCAGATAAGCACCAATACCTAAGGTTGAAAAGATCTAAGCTAAAAGGGGCTTTAAACATTAAAAATTGATAATGTCCTCCCAAACAAAGGATAAAAGGGAATTTAGGGATCAAAAAAAAATAGTTAAATTAAGTCCTCCCCTTTGCCATTATCACCCCCCAAAAGCCAAGCATAATTGAAAAAATAAAAGTAAACCAAAATGACTCAGGTTATCATTAATATAAGAATACCTGATGAAGTAGGAAGTGCTGTCCTGAGGCACAAAAGTTGTTAAATGCACTTTTACAACTTCAGTAGATTATGCAGGTGAGCAGTAATACTTCCATCAGGAGTCCTGGATAGAATATTACTATGCAGGTAGGATGATAAGTCAGAGGAAGCAACAGAAATTAAAGGGTTTGTAAGGTTTAGGGGTTTTTGAAAACACAAATTTAGCAGAAATTATCCAGTACCTTTATACTTTTTATGTCAAACTCATCATAGGTGCTAAGATGATAATGCAACAGAAAGAAAAAAAGAAATTAAATTTCCCAACAAAATTGCTAATCATTTATATATTTGTCTAAAAGCTTTAGTTGTTATGTCCAAAGTGATATATATGAAAGAAGGTTGCTTGCCTTCGAAAATGTCCCACAGTTTGTGGTTTGGTTTTTTTTTAATTTCTAAATTATGTAAGATTGTTAGTATTTTTATTATAGTCACTAATATAAGAAAATGTCTGATTTGTACCACCTTGTCTTTCTGCAAATAAAATACCCAAAAAAGCGTTATGCTTTAAGGTTCCACTATTTAAATAAGTAGTGAGGTCTAGCAAGAATAATAGGTTAAAATTCATCATCAGGTCCTTCCTGCCTGCAAATCTTTTTGTTTCAGAGTTCACATAGTGTATTTACTGACATCAGAAGTAAAGGCTTGAGATCCATTTCATCAAAATAATTAAGCTTATCTCTAATTCTAACATCAGTCATCAAATAGTCTTAATGATACTATTTAAACGCTTTAATTTTTTCATCTTTATTCATGGTTTATATAGTCATGCAAAACTAAAGTTCTGGAATTCCTTGGTTTCATGAATAAATAGCTAATTAATTTGGGTTATAGACAGAGAATTATCTCCCCCAAAATGCCAGATCTTAGAATTTAATATTTAATTTTCTCTTAAGAAGAAAAAAAATAAATTGCTGAAGTGTGAAGCCAAGTCTAATCCAGCAGCAGCTTTGAGTAATCCCTGAACCTTTTGTTTAAACTAAAAGAAAAATTTCAGGGATGGGTGAGAAAATAAAATAAATCAAAACTAACATTCCTCAGCTGAGTTACGAATGCAAAGTACACTACAAATCTTTTTAATTGGATGTGCAGAAAAGTGTTTCAAAAGCTAATGTTGATAATAAATGCATTATATAGTAGATAGCAATTTCAAGAGGAAAAGCTCTTTAGACCAATAGCTACTGTCCCAATGTTTTTAAATTAAATATGAAAATGAACTTAAATTAAGTATGAATTTAGAGGTTGAAATTCCTGAAATGTTACTTTTCAGATCAAATATTTATGTCTAGTCATAAAATTAATCCAAGTGACTGATTAAAATCTTTACATCCAAATTTTTCTGTGTAACATGAATGATTTTGTGAATATCTTAATGTGTTAGTGATACACTCTCCATTTATCTTTAATTCCCTTACCATATAATTACACAGGTATACATACATACTTACCTCCCAAATTTCCTATCTATCAGACTTTATGTTTTACTGAAACACAAGGAAACAAGACTTGAATATGTGAGTTACTTTTTAAGCTTGATCCTTTTGAAGTGAGTTTGCCAGAAAAGCTCTCTTTTAAAGGCATAATGACAGGCGTTGACCATGAGGGACTAGTGAACTATATTATTACGTACTTCTAGGGTAATTTAATTATTTTCATTGAATTAAGTTTCATCTTTGACATGGATGAGAAAGGAGTTGGGTAACAGTTTTTGATTTTACTAGGCTTATTTGATTAGAAATACCTTGTGATCAGACTGCAGCACATATATGTGATGAAGCAAGATAAATAGAAATAGAGAAAATAAGCAGAGAAATAATCACCAGGTAACCAGAACAACACTAAGCTGAAAGCTGAAAACCAGGTGAGAAGTTAAGTCAATAAAGTTAATGTAGCTTGATAGTTCTGAAGATCCATCCTTGTGATTTTGGTTGTTATGACCTGAATCTTCCATCTATATTTTTATTCTAATGGATAGCTAGCTTTAACCTGAGCAAGTTATGTACAATCTTTCAGTTCATAACAGTGATCTTAGAATGAACACTATTTCTGTAGCTCAAAGTCATTCTAATAAAATTGTGTGATATAGAAACCCTGCGTCATTTTAAATGCTTAAATACCTGAGTGAGACACCTAGACTAAAGAAACAAAAACAAAACCCAAAACCTTACAAACCCAACAAATCAAAACAGAAAATCAATCCAGAGATCAAGACTTCCATATTTTTTTGAAATACATTTCTGAGAAATGTAAATACATTAAGCTATTTGGCTTTTCCTGATAATACAAATATTATGCTGCATAAGGGATGTAAAAAATTAATCCAAATGGAAAACCAAGGAACTAGTCAGTTCTGAAACACCACCAGAAAAAGTCAAATTTGAGAGGAAGTGAATGATGTTCCTTCTGAATATCACAGAACATATTTTATCAAGAAGAGTCTCCAAATGCTTTCTATTATATCCATCTTCATATTGAATAGTTAGTCTAATACTATTGTCCTGAACGTTAGGGTTAAAAAAGATGTTTAAGATCTTTGAGTCCAGCCATTAATTCAGCACTGCCAAGTCTGCTACTAAACAATCTCCATGAGTACCACATCTACACATCTTTTAAGTACCTCCTTTATATTATTTCCTCCTTTTCTTAAAACAAAATTGTTTTGTCTCTCTTGTAATATGTAGACGTCATGCAGATTCGTACTTTGTCACAAAATTTCACAAATGGCCAGTACTAACCAAGGAGAAGAGCTAGGGTGCAAAGTACTGATGTACAGTAGTAAATATTTATTCATGCACATGAAGTTTGTGTACCAGCAGTACTCCGGCATCCTGAATGTGATTTTACATAAGGTTTGAATAACATTTGAAGGTTCACAGTGTGATTTGATTAATCATTAACACCACATAACCCATTACAAGTTAATAGTAAAAGTCTGAAAGTAACTACATTTTTTTTCAGAATTCTCACCACTTGTCTAGTGATCCAGATGTCTAAGGAGGTGGACTTTCCATAGTTACTTATCTATAATACCAGAAAACACTGAGCCCTCCACCAAAGAAAGATGTGTGAGAGGGACACGGATGCTGGTGTTATATTGGCTGTCCAAGGGTGTCATTATCCTTCAAAGAAATTCTAAGCTTCCAAGAAGAAAGGTCCTTATTTCATGGGCTAAGCTGTTATTTAATATTTTTTCTTTAAGCATGGACAATATCTAAGTCTTCAGTAAATTCCGCTAGCTCATTACCTTACATTTCACTGTAATACACTTTCCAAATATGAAGACTGATTAATGTAGCAGCTAGGGAAGGAATTTTCTTAATTTGCAACAATGGAAGTTGACATAATGTTTCAAATGCTATAATGTTTATAACTTGAACATTTATTTTGAAGAAAGACTACTGTTCTTCGTTGCTATCTTAAATGAAACTGCCGAAAACTCTAAGAGTTAGGTAGGACTCTGTTTGCTGCAGTGTCACTACATATGGTTAGACAGCTTTCTGATCAAGGAAGCTGAGGGGATGTCTTTTGTTGCTCCTTGATTTACATAAAGAAATCTGCACCTCATTAGTAAAGATCATCTACTTGAAAACAAAACTTGCCAGATCTGGATACAAAATGATGAAAATTATGCCAATGTATATGCATGATCATGCAATGTGCTTGAACTAATCAGTCATAGCTGCATATGAAATGGAACGTGAAATAGCCTGGGCTTTGTTAACAGTATATGGTAAATTATAATAGCATGAATAAAACAGTTTATGCAAATAAACAGTTAATGAAAATAATTATAGTTGAAATTACTGCAGTTTTGCAAAGATACATTCATTGGAAAGATGTTTAAGATACTAGCTGAACCAGAAACATCATTCTAGCATGTGTTTCTCGTTAAAGAAATATTTACTTTTACCAAATACAGCAAAATTCTAGGTGTATTTTGCACTAAATGTAGCTCAGCTCAGTACAAACAAAGGATTCAGAATAATTACTGATTCTCTTTTTCAACTTCCTCCCAACTATCAAAGAAAGGAACACTGACTTTCACTCTTAGACTATATGGGATACTTCCATTCCATTAAAGGCTTTTGAAAAAATTCAGAAAAGTGTAATCTGAATACGTAAAGTCACTTTCACAACTGTAAACTCAAAAAGTCTATAGACACTTTTAGGAAGTGCTCCTGCATTGGCTATATTGTGCAAATTGCATTGAAGTGTGTCAATCAAATCTGGCACAATACAAGCTTTATGTAGAAATACCATTTTACACCCTAATATGATCAGAAGTTTTTAAATCCTGTTTACATAGGTAGAAATAGTGCACATAGAGAATTCTCACTCTATAGAACATTCATCTTACAAATTTTGAGCCAGGCCAGAGCTAGAGACAAAAATGTACAGGCCCATGTGAGTATTAAATCCAACTTATTGGTAGCAGTTTTCACATCTCTGAAATGTGATTCATAGTAAAACACTTCTCAATACCTGTAAGATGATCAAAGATAAGACAATGTATTTGCATAGATCACCAGTCAAATTCAGGTCAATATAATTACTGAAAATGGCATATTTCTAAATTATCTGAGGAGCATTCATGCTACACTGGTGTCCTAACTGTTAACAGTTTTGAGAGTAATGGGGTTTTTTGTTTGTTATGCGTTTTTATACTTTGTAATGTTTTGGTGCTGATTTAGGTTCTGTAGACTGTTGTGCAATTTATTTTGCAATCATAAAGCTGTAATTTGCCTCCACAGCATCAGGCATTCTGGCTTCAGATTAGGCTCACCTTTCTCTACAAGGAAGGAGAGGCTTTGCTCAGAAACTAGGAGGCGTCATTGGCAGAGATTAAAGCTAGATGTGATGGGGAAGGGGGAAAATATCAGGCTTATCCCTGGCAAGTTGTGGAATGACATTCAAAGGTTAGAGGGACAGCATGCTGGAAGGGACCTCTGTTGGTGACTATGAGACATACTAGCCAGCCTGGAATACACTTGCGGTCTTACACAGGTGAGCCAAAGACCCCTGAGATAACAAGCCCAACACTTTTTTTTTGACTGTAAAAAGTGCCAACAAAACTTCAACTCCAGACATAAGGAGAGCAGACTTCAAGTTGTTCAGGGAACTAATGAGTAAAGTCCCCTAGGAAAATCTTCTGGAGTGAATCAGTGCTGGCCACGTTTTGAACACCACCTCCTAAGGTACATAAGCAGGCAGTTCCAGAATGTTAGAAGTAAGCAGATGAGGCAGAAGGCCAGCATGGTTGAATAAGGATCTTCACTTTGAAATAAGGAAGAAAAGGAAGGTATATGACAAGGTCAGATGGCATGCGAAAAATATCAAGGGAGACTGTAAAAATAGATGAAGAAGGAGTTTTTGCAGGGGCATAGAGTGATAGGACAAGGGTGGCTTCAAAATGAAAGAAAGTAGGTTTAGATCAGATATTGGGAAGAAATTCTTCCCCGTGGGAGTAGTGAGGCACTGGAAAATGTTGCCCAGAGAAATTGTGGATGTCCCCTCTCTGGAAGTGCTCAAGGCCAGAATGGATGGAGCTGGGAATAACCTGGTCTAGTGGAAACTATGACCACTACAAGGGATTTAGAATTAGATGATCATTAAGGTTCCTTCCAACCTAAACAATCTTATAATTCTATGAATTTTCACTTTAACCAAAATTCTTCTTTGTTGTAGTGGTATTAGTTTTAATAATTTTATTGTATTTTCCGTGATGCTAATGTTGTCATTAATTTTACTTTTTTAAAATCAGAGTCTGAAAATTTTCCTGTTTTAGGAAGCAGTAACAAAAATCAATTCAAAAGATATACCACTTAAAGAATAAAAGAAGTATTTGAACAAAAGTGGTTTTTTGTTTGTTTGTTTGGGGGGGTTTTTGGTTTGTTTTTTGGGGGTTGTTTGGGTATTTTGTTTGTTTGTTTGTTTTCAAGCTTTTTCACCCCTTTTTTCTTATGGAGATGGCATGTTTCTTTTTCCATTTCCTTAAAATTTGGTCAAAGCACTACATTAACTTAAGGTTAATATTCCTTGTTTAATACTTGTTACATAGGTGACATTTATGAAGTTTATCTAAGAGGTCTAGAAGGTCTACTGCATTAAACAACTGTTAATGTATAGTTTCAATCTTTCTGTACTGTTCATTACAGATGAAATCTTTACATAAAATCATTGCCAAATAATTTTTCTATTGAGTTACAATTTGTGTTCATAAGTATAATACCGTGATGCTAGGCCTACTCATCTGTGAAAAGCAATCAGCTAGAATCATCTGCACTAGCTCTGTGACTGCTCATATACAATTTTTCATGTGGAGAAACACCCTAGTCACAGTGAAGGACCACAGCAGAAACATAAATTTAGATTAACATTTACCTCTGCAATGTCTGACAATCTGCTACATCAAAACAATGCATGGTATCAGATTTCAAGCCTTCCAATTTTTATGTGTCATGTCTGGTTCCCTCCTCAAAGCCTTACCAAGTCAAAAATTACATCACTACACCTTTATTTTCATTTAGGCCTATTTTCTCTGTTTTCACGCGAGAAATATAGAAGACAGAATACGTGGTCAATGTATGAACTCCTGTGGCAATAGTATTTTCATTACTTTACTCTAGACCAGCTTTGGTGACTTCAGCCTGACACAGAAAAAGTAGTTTTGCAAGGGTCACATGCCCTCTCTTCTCAAAAGAGCACACCATCCCCCTTTTATCTCGAAAGTCAAAATTAGCATAGTCTTGTTAATGTTTCTGAAAAATTACCAAGTACAGAGTATTTAATGTCAACAACAGTAAAACTACCACTCTACAATGATTACTGTTTTTCTTTCTTCACAGTTAGGACTGTCACTCTGTGCGTGAGCTTTTGCTTAATTTAGTCTTCCAAATGGATCAAAAATATTGGTCTGGCATTTGCAGTTAAAGGTAATAATCATCTCTCTGGAAAGCTGAGGCAATTTGTAGAATGAAATGTCTTGGGCTTGTTAGTTCTAACAAGAGAAAATGAGTCAGAACAGATACTTTCCATACTTCTCTTTTAGATCCTGAACGAAGCCTTAGATTTAATATTGTTCTTATTTGGAAACATGTAAAATTGACAGTTTTCTGGGCTATTCAGAAAAGATATTTTTATGATAAGAACAGATAATCACACAAACTGCAGCATTTTAGAGAAGTTTAAACCTACTGCCTGGCTCTTTAGGCCTTATAGAAATTTTACTTCAGATGTTTCATTACCCGAGCTCTAACAGCTCTTAAGGACACTCAGAATTCTAAACCTATATAAATGCATAAAGAGGAGATTCACTGTTATTTGTTTGTAATCAATTAAAATGGTAGAAATGAAAATGATAAAAGTTGTATATTAATTACTACTGATACATCGCAGGTTTACACTTCCTTCTAAAATACAGGCTGAGGAAAATTTTTTATTTTGTTGTTCTATATAAGCAACTGCCAACATACTCCTTCTTCTACCTGACAAACTGTATTTTCAATTTTATTGTTCTTTAATCTATTTGTTAAATTAGATAACTCGATGATAAGGATAAAATTATACAAAAACCCACATTCCCTTCACCCTTTTAAAAATGTCCTTGAAATTTCAGTATTTTAACAAGATTTTAATGAGTGAAATGGTTTAAATGGAAGTAAGATACTATGAGATACTCAAACCTCAAGCTTTAGTGAATGAGAAACAGATTGAGAGTGTTTTTCCACTATCATAGTCCTCAGTCTAGTAGTACTGCTAATTTATTATCTCATTTGGGCTAGTCAACAGTGACTCAGATACTACTGATGAATTTGCTTTCATTTTTCTATTCCTTAGAAGTAATTTGGTGTATATGGAAGGCAAATTGAATATGTTAACAGTGCCCTGGCACCCAGGAGGGCCAACCCTGTCCTAGGGGGCATTAGGCACAGCATCACCAGCCAGGCAAGAGAGGGGATTGTCCCACTTTACACTGTGCTTGGGTGGCCTCACCTCGAGTCCTGTGAATATTAGGAGGAGCCTGAATATAAGAAGGCTATAAAGGTACTAAAGTGTGTCCAGAGATGGCTCCCAAGATGGTGACAGGCCTTGAGGGTAAAACTTTATAAGGAGATGCTGAGGTCACTTAGTCTGTTGATCTTGTAGAGAAGTTTGAGGGATGATCTTATCACAGTCTACACCTTCCTCAATGCACGATTCTGAAATTAATTGGGTTATCATTTTTTCCCACTAAACACAGGTACCTGTTTTTAAAGTTTAAAATGTTTAAAAATAAAGTTTAAAATTTAGTCCTAAATGGACTTGTGTGTCAAATGGACTTTTGTGTGTGTTATTGCAATATTTTAATGCAGTTTAATGTCTCCTTTTAGAGCTACTGGAAACAAAACTATTACTGTGAAAGTTGTGTATGTGGCTGCCAGTTTTTCACTACATTGAGTCCAAGGTAAGTTGTCTTCCCCCAGTTCTAAGCAGACAGGTATTCACTAAAATTGCATATTACTCCAACTGCTTTTGTAAATTCAGAAAAGACAACCTAAGAAAAAAGTTAAAAAGTAGATTACATTGCTAATATTTGTAGATAAGAACATGAAATTAGTGATCTTGGGTTATTTGGCTGTAAAGCAACAAGATTTATTAATAAGAACACTTTCTTGTGTAGTGCCTTTGAAACAGGAGAATTCCAACACCAATATCCAGATTAACTGTCCAACAGGAAGTAACATTACAGGTATTCTATATAGCTTGATCACACAATTGATGATATGCAGTGGTAGAGAGGCGGAAGGTTCATGATCTTTTCCTCAAATCGGTTCATACCTTGTGCACAGTAAGAACAAGACTCCTAGCTTTTTTTCATGCTGTTTGCCTTTCCACACATATTCTGTGTCTTTCGCTATATCCCATTATTTATAAACAATTTTTCTCTTCATACTTGTCTTATTTCCAGGGTTCTCCCTGTTCCAAGAAGAAAGGTGTGATGTACAAAATTTATCTAAAGAGAAAAGTTTAATGTTCATATGGAACCAAAGCATTTCATAATTTTACAATCAAAATAGAGCATACATTGATTTCTTCTTTATTTGTTTCTAGTATGTTAATATCATTGTTCTGTTTCTGGAACTCTAATACTGTGGACATGCATAAGTGCTACATAGTAAGAAAAAAGATTTTTGAAAAAAATCTATTAACAAAGAAAAAATGTCAGGTTTTCAAACAGGGTTCACCTTGTACGTTTTGAGTAGGAAAAAAGAATTTAGAGGAATTTAGTAGTATTTTATACTTTAGAACTTTTTCAATTTTTCTCTTAAATCATTATAAATAACCATGAGCTTCTCATCTTAAGCTGGAAGAAATACAACTGAATTCAGATGCTTCAACAAATATTCCAAAAAAGAGATAGCTAGAGGTCCATCTTTTTAAAACAAGCACATGACCCTGCAGGTGACTGATGGATTTGCTCTGTCTTTGAACGGGAAAAGAGAAGCGTGTCTTTATGGGGCTCATCCCAGGAATGAAAGGTACGGCTTTAAAATTGCAGAGTTGATTTTCACAGTCATATATGTATACTTCTTATATGTTAAAACCATGACATTATATAATATAATTCTCCCATTGAAGAAATCCATTTTGGTGAGAAAACAAATTAAAAGACATACTGGGGTAGAAAGTAGGAGGGATAGCCATATTGACTGTTAAGGATCAGATGAATGCCAGAATTGCTCCATACCTACATAAATTATTCCATGCTCCTCAAATAAGATAAGATTTCTTTTATCTCTAAACAATTTTTAAATTCTTCAAAATACAGAACCATTCCAACATCAAGGAAAACACTGACTGAAGGATCTGTACTTTAACTAATACCTACTTATGGCTCAAAAAATATAACACCTCAGAGAATTGTTTGGGAATATTACAGGCCATTTATGGTTTGGTTCCTCTAAAGCATAATCTTTCATGGGAAGAAAAAAATTCTTTTTATTGCTTCACTCCAGTGTCTCATATTTCTTTTTTCTATTCCTTTTAAAACCCCTTTTTGGGCTATATACAAGTCTCAGGTGAATTGTTTGGCCATCTAAAAAAGCAATCTTTCTTCTGATTGATTTTCATGTGCTTACTCTCCATGAAAATCCTAACACTCTTTCTCTATTCCATTTAAGTTTATGTAAAAATTTTCAAAATGTTTTCCTACTCAGTTTAAGCTTCTTAAAGATATATTTAAAAAACCTTCCCACCATTCTCAACCTGCAGACAGGACTCAGACAGGACTCAGGGTGAGGCTGCAGCATGGCTGAATCCAGCAGGATGAATCCAGCAGGATGATCCCAGGCACAGCTGGTGCTGCTGTGTCTGATGCAGCCCGGGATGGGGTTTGCCCTCCTGGCTGCCCGGGCACACACTGCTGACTCACCCTGAGCTGCTGCAGTGCCCCCAGATCCCTTTCTACACACACTCCTGTCCCAGCTTATACTTGTGCCTAGTGTTACTTCCAGGGGCAAAATCTGGCAGTATTGAATTTCACGCCATTGATAATTGCCCAATGCTGCAGTATATGCAGATCCCTCTGAAAATCCAAGAGACAGAAAGCACCTTCAGCAGCACCTCTCAGTTTGGTATCGAGGGACAGTTGACAGCGGTATCACCACAGTTGCTAATGGTGCATTTAACTCCTGTGTCCAGATCACTGGTAAACTTGTTGATCGGAACTGGTCCTACAGTGAATTCCTGAGGAACACCACTGTTGGTTTTTCACCAGGCAGATGTAGCCCCACACACTAAAACCCCTGAAGTTCTCATGTTTAGCCAGTTCTGCGAAACACACACTGTGAAACTGATCATCACAAAAGCTTGTCCAGAAAGAAACTGTGAGGGACAGTATCAAAAGCAATACTGAAACCAAGAAAAGCTGCCAAGAATGCTTTCCCTTCAAGCACTAGATGAGAGATGTTATTGTAGAGGGATATCAAACTATTTAGGTAGGACCTACCCTTTTTTGAACCCGCACTGTGCCTGGAGATTGCATTGCTCTTGAAATGTCTTTTGATAATTTCTACCATGAACTCCACCATTTTTCCAGGTACTGAGGTCAGACTAACAGGTCTGTAGTTTCCGGAGTCCTCCTTCACGTCCTTGTAAATTGAGTAACACTGGCCAGCTTTCATTCCCCCAGTTTATCATTTATCAAGACCTCTGATAAATGACCATGGGGTTCCTGCTATAATATTTACTAGATCTTTCAGTACTCCAGGATGAGTCCCACCAGGTCCCATGGATTTATGAAGTGATGCAACTTGCCCCTTACAATTTCAGTGTCTGCAAATGGAAAGTCACTGCTTCCAGAATTGTGGTCTTCCAACTCAGAGGAATGGGCAGGTCAAGGCCTATCAGTATTATTAAAGAATGAGACAAAGAAGGCAGTAAATGCCTCACTTTTTTTTCACTGATTTTTGTCAGATGACCATCTTCATCTGGTATGAGTTTAATATTTTCCCTAGACCTTCTCTAGCTATTAAATAATTTAATAATTTGCCTGAGTGAGGCTGTTTTCATGTGTTGTGGAGTGTAACATTGTGGAGGTAGATAGTGGTTGCTACCACCTTTCCCCAAAAAGCATCTCCTCTGGAGAAGCTGTTTGGGTGGGAACACAGGCAAAGCACTCAAGTCCACACACAACACACACCATGGCTAGTTCATTGAAGAAAGGCAGGAAGGGTGTCCTATATAAAGTTCCAGCAAGGTTTATTTTGCAGGCGCACGCCGAAGAGTTTTAGGGACAGAAAGACCAAGATCAAAGGAGTGCCCAGAATTAAGTATGGGTTCAGGAACCCCATGTTCTGAGGGACAGGGGTGGTACAAGGGCAGGGGAAAGGGCAATGACCTGTAGGGGACATAAGGATGGGGCATCAGTGATACCACAACAAATGGAGAAACAGGGAAAAGAGAAATCTTGAGAACCAGGGACAAGTATGAACAATAGAGGTGGAAAAGGCCCACAGGTCAATGGGAAAACAGAGGTGGATTAATATAATGTTGCAGAGTGCCATGAGGGAAGCCTTTTTGCTCACTCTAAGCTATGAGGCTTTCCCGAAGCCTATGGTAAATTCTTCCAAGGCATTGGCCTAGAAGTTTCCTTTTCAGGCTCAGGGGCCTCCACAGTGGAGTCTCCAGAAATATCCTGTTCCTTGCAGCCAAGCTCCCTGCTCAGTCCCTCTGTGCAGCCCCAGAATGGTGGCACCTGGCCTGCCCTCGCTGCTTTCTGCCTGCCCACAGAGCCTCACCATGTCCTGCTTCTCCAACCTGTTCCAGATACATGCCTGGGGACATTGGGGACCATCTCTGGCCTTGGCATGGGGGTCTGCACCTTCCCTTGTGGCTTGACAGCAGCTCCTGATGCCAAACCCAGCATCTGCCCTCTCTCCCTCTGCTCATTTTGCACTGGCTTGGCTGCAGAAGGGGACCTGTGTCAGAGGAAGGTGAGGAGCTCTGGGGAGCACAGAGGAAAAGAGCTTTTCTGTGGGGTTTGCTCACAGTATTTCAGGTCCTCACCAGAACAAAAATTGAGATCTACTGAATATGAGTAGTCTGCAAATCATGTAGGCTTAGTAGATGATCAAATGCATTTTTTCTGATAGCAGTCGTTAATAAAGTCATGTTTAATTATGAAGTTTTTAGGGATAGGAAATTAAGACTGATTTCTGCTCAATGTCTAGAAGTACATGCCTGGTATGAGGCATACCAATTTAATGCTGTCATCAATGGAAATAAAGTCTTACACAAAGCTACTTTGCACAGAAATGAGTGAATGGAACAATTATTTTTGCTATAATATTTCTCATTTTGTATCACTTATCATTCTATACCACAAAGATTCAGACACATTTAGCTGTCCTTGTCCAAGTTATAGTACAGGATTAAATTGCAAATTTTAGGCCTTATCTGTTCTATTCCTACATTTCTCTCAAACAACTTTCTTGTCATTTAATATCCAAGTAAAACCACCTCCATATGAATTAATTCCTTAGACT
Organism: Hylia prasina; assembly: GCA_013397195.1. NCBI lineage: Eukaryota > Metazoa > Chordata > Aves > Passeriformes > Sylviidae > Hylia > Hylia prasina. The sequence goes on along the minus strand of VYXD01015052.1, from coordinate 310 downwards.
TCTCTATTAAACATACTACATATGGTTTAAAGATAAAATTAATCTTTTAAGGAAAACAAAAACATTAGTTTTCTAAATATTCTATGAAAATTTCTCTAAGCATCCTCTGTTTAAAGTGCTTCATGTTTTGCCAGTGCTCCCAGATCCCTTAAAAATAATACCATAGAGCATTATATAATACCTCGTCATGAAAATGAAAACAAAATGAAGCAAAATCAAAATCTATTGTTTGCATTTTCACAAATTATTATTAAAAATAATTTTTATAAAAATTATATTTTGTATACATATGTGCTGGTTTGGAAGCAAA
>VYXD01015041.1:451041-462206 GCA_013397195.1 Hylia prasina | reverse complement strand
GGCAGCTCCTACACAATAGGAGATCCTATGGAAATTATCCAGAAACCCACGGATTTCCAGTTATTAAGAACCAAAGCAGCAGCAATATGTGCCCAAACTGTAATGCAAACCAGCAGCTCTGAGGGATACAGGGATTTATTCCAGAGGGGACACAAGTATCCCTCAGCCAGCCAATATTTCTCTTGGGCCCTTCCCACTGCTCTCTGTGACGACATGAGCAGCAGTTTTTCCCTGGTGTTCCCCTTTCCATCAATGCAACGTCTTCTCTTCTCCTCCGACTCCAGGTTCGGCAAGGAAAATAGGAATATTACCATTACACAGACTGTCCAGGAGGCTGTGAATGAGGCAGGATCATCAGCTCCCAATCCACTGCTGCTTCTGGATTTCGGAGCAGTTCCTTCCCATCCTGCCCTTTCCAGCACCGTTCCCTGGGTGCCATGTCCACGGACACCTTCTCCATGCAGCTTAAAAAGCCACAGCAACCCAAGGAAAGAAGATCAAAAATCAATTCACGTGTTTCTAGTCCAAGGAGAAATGAGGGAGGCCTAAAACCTGTACTTATTTTAGAACAGTAGAGCAATGTTTTCATGACCTTGAGCATCAGTCAAGGACAGCAAAAGCTGAACAACTCCTTTACTAAATAATTGGCAGCAGAAAAATTAAGTTTTAAGTTTAGTTAGGATCAAGTTTTGCTGCTAAAAATTAAGGAGATGCCATGTTGGTGTTAGTGCCTTTTTGCCTTCTGACATGAGATGGTATTTGTAGCATAACTTAATTATTGAAACAACTTATTTTAAAGTAAGACCTTTTTACAATACAGTTACAGAGTCTCAAAATCAAGATATAAATCTCACAGATATTAAAAAAAAAGGTTGTCTTTGGAGCCTATAAGTTGCCAGCCCCTCATTTTCAGTCCTTACCATTTATTTTTACCAAGTTGATTATTAAGCCCTTGTAGAAAGCTCAAGAAAAAAAAAATCCAGGACAAAGCTACGCATTTTCCCAAGTATCCAGAGTGTGGAATTGTGTCAGGCCCAAGTGTGTGGTCCCTGGAGCGCTCTGCCGCGGATTTGATCTATCTGCACCTTAAATTTAAGACAAAAGTCCAAGTGCTGCAGGACAAATTGACAGCTCCAGACATGTTGTGTCAATCTGCAGATACCATCTAGAGCCCGACTACACCCCTCATTACAAATTTCAAGTCCCCAGGACTTGTCCTATTACCCCTACACCCAGTCCTAATCCACCATAATGGATCTACATGCCACCAAAGAATGTAATATTGACTAAAAACCACATAAAAATGCCACTATTTATTAAATAGCACTGCCGCTGGCTATATAGAAATGTATATATATAATTAAAATGTATTAATTCGAGCAATTAGCTGACAATACAAAATTAAATAGAAAATGTCCTAAAATGATATTATAATATGATATCCTCTATCATCCTCCCCCAATTCTCTCAACTATACTAACAGAAACGAAAACCCCCACTTTTTAACTTTTTTTAACTAACTTCTCACTTAGTAGCCGAAACGAAAAATTTTGCCCAAACTGTTTCTTCTTCTTCTAAAACTAATGAACTTTACTCGAATGCAAAAACCCAAAGAACCACCAAAAACCCCGCGCCGCGGCCCGAGAAGCCCCACGCCGCAGCCCACTGCAATTACCTCCGCCCCTGCCGCTGTATTGACACAGCAATGAAAGAACGCGGACCCGAAGCTCTCACCGGAGAGTGCAAAACGGATTGGACATGGCTTCTAGAAGGCGCCCATGTTATTATTCGAAGCTGTGGCTCGGCTGAAGGGCAACACCAACACAGCCCACCACGGAAGGCGGTGGGCAGTAGCGACGCGGGGCCAGATCCCCCCCGGCCGCGCCGCCCGCCCCCCGGCCGCGCTCCCAGTGAGTCAGCTGGGGACGCGGCTTCTCCGCAACAAAAGCGGGGCGGCGCCGGGCGAGCTAAGAGCTTGGGGATGCTGCCAGAGTGCCGAGGGAGCGGGAAAAGGAACGAGGCGGACACTCCGCGGGGCCTCGGTGGGGTACGGCCGCCGGGCAGGTGGGGGGAACCGGACCCAGGCGGGGCCGTGCTGGAGCGGCTCTGCCGGCCCGCAGCCCCGGAGGGAGGATGGTCCAGGGACGCGGCACCGGGCCGCTGTTTCTTGCAGGGCCTGGCCGGAGCCATCTGAGTAGGAAATCTCCGGCGATCTGCTCGCGGCTGCCAAATCTGGCACCCAAACGTGTGGGCTGCCAGCCAAGCCCCGAGGGTGGGAATGGCAAACAAAGGCTGCTGCCAGAAGTGGCCCCGTTGCTGGAGCTGCGGAAGCTGTCGTTGCCCGGGGAGCTGTCATTGCTCAGGCAGCTGGATGGGGGCACAAGCCATGGTGCCTCAGGCAGGGATCCGGCAGCTTTGGGCACCTTCCAGGGAGAAGAGAATGAGATGGTGTGCTGGAGTGAGGCCGGGGCAGCGTGCGCTCCGTTAGGGATCCCACCTGCTAAGGACTGTTCCAGGGCTTGCACATTTCCGATGTGTGTCCTTCCCTCGGCCTTGGGAAAGATTGCAGTTCCCAGGACAATGGAGGGCCAGTGATGTTGAGATCTTCTAAGGACTTCCTTCAATGGATAGACACAGAGCCTATATTTAATTTAGCTGTGTTTGTGTCACTGAGCAATGTAAAGGGAACCAGCATCCCAGACTCTCTCCACAGGGATGTTGCTTGTTGTGGTGCATCATCAAGAGAGCTGCCTTTGACCCCTTTCCTCACAGCCCTTGGTGGAATAGATAACAAGAAAGCCTGCAGAAGGAAAGATGAATAGGGGAGTCTCACTTCAGTGGCGGTCTCCTGAAAGCCAAAACCACTGGAGCTTAGATTGAGTTTGAGGTAACACCATCTTCTTCTGAGTGGAGATTCAGAGAACCAGAACAGGTTCTTGGAGAGTTCCCACTGCTTTTAGCAGCAAGTGCAGATTCCAGATGGCTTCACACAGTTTTACTTACAAGCATGTTCAGTGTTTAGAAAAGAAACAGCACTTCAGCCAAAGATCCTATAAATCAGACACTGATTTTTTGCAAGACACAAGAGTCATCTCTTAATATGAATATTTATTCTGTGTGTTTCATAACAACATTTCAGAAGTAGATGTTGACCATGTGCAAACCCCAGTACAAGGAGAGTGCTGGACCAGCAATTCCCTTGGAGGCCTTCCTGCACTTGTACAGCACCCCTTGTATATCTGTGTATGTATATTCCCACACATATTTCCAAAGGTTCTTCTCTTAATGCTTTTGAGCAGGAACACCTACATTTAATGACGAAACGCCATCATTCTCCCATGACATCCCTTGAATGACACAACAAATACCGTTAATGGTGAGCAAACAGTTTTTACAGGAGAGAATGGTATCTTTTCAATACATTTACTTCCAAGAGGATACCATCTTTTTCTTTGAATCCTGAGCAATAGCATTTCCCATGGCTCTGTTTCCCCATGCACTTGGAAAAGATGGCTTTTCTCCTGTGTTTACCACACTGTTGAGCTGTATCAGTTGGTTGGTGACCAAGACACATTTGCATTGTTCAGGGCCACCAGCAGGCTCGTGGCAGCCTTCCGCAACTCTTCCTCCTTCACCGTCTTCCCAACGGACATCAACAACTTCATTGTCTGCAGTGAAGTCTGCACCTGGCTGTCCAGTATCCTCAGGAGGAGATCCTCGATGTCACTGTTGGGCAGCTGTCCTTGCTGCTGACCACTGGCTGACACCCCTGTGGCTTGTGGGCCAGAAGGATTTGGTTGTGTGCTCACAGGTAAGGAGGTGGGGATCACAGCTGCCTCTGTGCCAGGTCTGGAGCCAGATGTGGGAGACAGGGCGGGGACTGGCTGCGGACCAAAGCTGCTGGATGACATGGCATCACTGCTTGTGATGATGTTGGTGCCTGCTTTGCTGTGCTGTTTGGCTCTGCTGTGTCCTGGGCACACGGTCCTCTGTGGAGGAGAAAACATTCCTCTGGAGAGCCTTAGGAGCAGGCACCTATGCACAGCCCTGTTCTGTGGTTTTAGGGTTAGGGTTAGGGCACAATCCCATCTTTCCCATTTCCTACTAAGATGAGGCCAGGAAAGCAAAATAAACCTTCATATCCTTTCCTTGTTAAGTCTCCCCATAAATCTCTCTTGGGACTCAGAGCTCTCTTTACTCTCTTCTTCTAGCCTACATGAATTCCCCTTTCTTCTGGAGAAACCTAGATTGTCTCACCTTGGTTGGGAATGAGAGCTGGAGAAGAGGGATGAGGTGGTCCTCAAAGGTTCATTTTCTTGAAGAATGCCTTCTGCAAAGTCTCCTTTTTGGCAAGTGGCTGCAGGTGCCATCTGTGTTAGCTAATCAGCTTGGTGTGAGTGCCCCTGGAAGGTGGGCTGCCCATAGCTGTCTTCTATCTTCCCTGTCTTTTAGCTTTCTGTTTTTCCCACTTACTCATATTCAGGGCTCTCTCTTTTGCCTATTAATTGCCCAGAGCACACCATAGTCTTCAGGAAATAGCTAAATAACTCACCTTAAGGAAATACTTTTTCATAATACAACGATAAAGAGAAAAGGTGCAGAAGTTGTGGAAGAAAGGATTTCCTGGCAGTTCAGAGCATATGGGCCCTAGAAAGAGGCAAATAAAGATACAGACCCAGTGACAGACTCCAGTGCTGGCATCCCCTTTAGCAATAACCTCCCTGTGGAGTGACATCCCTCCATGAAAACCCCTGTGTCATTTGGGAACCGTTTGAGAAACTTCTTGGTCATTTTCATGACCCAAGGGGTGAGAGGAGGCTGGTCCTAGGGACCCATGTAGATCCAATCAATTGTGAGAGAGGATGCCCACGAGCACATATCTTCTCCTCACCACAAGATTGCTACCCACGTCTCTCCCCCCTCCTTCTTCTCCCCAGATCCTGACTGTTTCCTCTCCCGGTGATCAGGGCCATGCAGGACTCCTGTCCAACTGCCTGCCCTTGGGAATCATGGTTGGCTTTACCTGGAGGGATGACTCCGTGGTTTTCATACTCATCTAGTCTCTGGACCAGTGAGTTCTTGCAGCCGTACAGCTCACGAAGGTGGCAGGCAGTGCTAGCTTGGATGGTGATCCGCAGGAACTTGAAGAACTGATGGTATTCCTGGTCAGAGAGTGGTGTTCCTGGCTGCTGTGCCTTCGTGCCCTGAGGGGTGGCTATGCACCCCCAGCCCAAGAACACTGGTGGAAAACAGAGTGCAGGGAGTCAGAGGGAGAAGGAAATGCTAACCATGGCATGTTTGGAAGAGCTGGAGGGCTGAATCCAGATCTCTGTTGCCTCTTCTGGGTGCAGGATCGCGCACATGGAAAATGCATTAACAAGCTAGAGATGGAAGGTCCAGACCTGTGGAAAACTTGGTCTGCCCATGTTGAAAGGAGTGACAGTATGTGTCTGAGGGACCTTCACCAAAGCTCTGGAGATTCAAGTCTTGAATTGGGAGAAATGTCTTGGAAGTCATGGCTGAAACTGAGAATATTGCTCTGGTGTTGGGGCTGGAGCAGGTAAACTGTTTCCTTCCAAGATGTTTAGCCTCTGCAAACTCTCTTCCTCTGGCTAAATAGGTGTTTAACCAAGTTCCTAAGACCTCTTTCTCCTGCTTCCCCTGTTGCTTTACTCCTCTTAGCTTTGTGGGTTAACTCCAGACCTGTGCCATAGTGCTCATGTCTGGTTTAATGCACCCAGCTGTCCCTGTCATGGCATCTCCACTCTCCACTTCTGCTCCAGCGTATGCCCACCACATCTAGCTCTGACTCCTGCCTGGCTCTTAGGTCACTCTGTGGCCCTCCTTGATGAATAAAATACCAGCTCCAGTGGTGAAACTTGCCAAAATTATAAGCCCTGGGATCTTTGCACCTGAGGCACTGGGGGTTGCTTCATCCCTTCCTTTTGCCTCCAAACTGCCCAAGCTGATGAGCAATGGGGAGGGTGCAGAGCAGCTGGGTCAGCTGCCATTCCTCACAACTGGGTTTGGAGGAGAGACATTTCCTACTCACCAGACAAGGCCAGATAAGTCCACAAGGCCATCGTGGCACTGGGAGTGGTGCCTGTAACAGTTGGGGCCCACTTGCACTGCTGGAGGTGTCACCTCTGCTGCTTTGCCACTGATGTCACAGACACCTGCATTCCAAACACTCCATCCTCTGCTGCTCCTGCTTCCTCCCTGCTGCCCCCCATCCAGCTGCCCCCTCCCCCAGGCAGTGTTTGTGCATAAATGGGTGTGTGTGACTCCTTCTTTCTGCTCACTGCCAGCCTTCTAAAATCCATCTGGAAACAGGCAGTCAAATGGCCATTTTTCTGGAGCACAGGACAAGAAATCCTGCCTTTGGGCTGCTCCTGTTGATAATGTGTGTGCAGATCAAAAACTTGTCTCTTGCCCAGATCTGTGCATGCTTGGTTGATCCATTAAGACTGGATCCACAAAGCACTAAACAGGGCTCCAGACCATGGCAGAAAACACTAGGAAGAAAGGTGATGGAGAGAAAATGGTTTGAGGAATTGATACTTTTCTTATACAAACTTCATTTGGAGGAGGCATTTTTGGTCTGGATTTGCAGCAGGAAGAACATCCGGACACCTGTGAGAAGGCAGCTAGCTGTCAGGCAGTTCTCTGGACTTGTGATTGATCTGTGTGTGCTACCTGAGCTGGCCCTGGTTATTGGACCTGAACAGTGGTGTCACAGTGTGCATGGCAGGACAGACAGTGACCCTGACTCACGTTTCTGGGCATCATTTTGCCCAGTGGGACCATCATTTTCCTATGGTCTAGGTTACTTTCAGCTCCTGAATACTTACCCTCCTATAATCTCACCCTACAGCACTGCTACTGTGATAGGTATTTCTTATGTCTGTTTTCCTTTCTCTGATCAGGACCTGCAGTCCCCTTTCACCTTTTGGAAAAATGAAGAGAAGCAGGTTTTTGACCAGAAGCAGCCCAACACTGAGCCAGTAGAGAGACTGCTCACAAGGTGAAAAATAGCATGGAGCATGTCTGGGAAGGGAAGAGCTGAATGCTGAAAATTTGGGCTGTACCATGGTGCACACTCCACACTCACCCTGCTTCTTCTGCTCCCTCAGTAAATAGATTCTGCTTCCAGGAAGATCTGTAGGCAGAGTATGGCAAAGATGAAACACAGTCCTGGGGTATTTCATACCCTTTCAAAAAGACCCTGTTCAAAATAAAATCAATCTTGTGTATTTTTCAGCAAAGAATATACTCATCATGTTAAAAGACGTAAACCAAAGCGTGGCTGTAGCCCTGGTTCGTGCCTGTGATGTTTTGGTTTCTCTGAAACTCTTTCCCAGAGACTGTTCTGTCAACAAGAGACATGTTTTCCTAACTGTAACCTATGTTTACATTCCTTTCCCTAGGAGGGACTTCTTGATGTCCCTCTGACTTGACCAATGTAGGTGAAGAAGTTTGTCTTTTTTCCATCCATTGAGTTGTTCTTTGTAGAATAGCATAAAAGGGAAGAAATAACCGGAAATAAAGGAGTCATTGTCAGCCTTCTGAGTCGGAGTCCGTGTCGTTGTAATCTTGAACAGCGTCACGTGGCTTTTTCTCCTTTTTGTGCTGACAATATTTGACAATATTTGGGTCAGTTTGCTGCTTTGAGGTACTTTTGACTACCTTTGTTTGTACTGCAAATGTTTTCCAGCACTAAGTGTTGTAAACAAAACTTTGGGGATTAGTATAACCAGTGTAGTGGTGTCTTCCAAAATTTGCAGATTGGCTGAAACAAAGCCTGAGGCGTTTAATCTGTTGCATCACCTCCTATTCCATGTGACAGGATGATGTGACAGTCTTTAAGCAGTGCTGTCCAGCTCATCTTACCTCACACTCTAGCATGAATTTCCAAGGTGTATCTCCAAATGAGTATAACCCATGAAAAACCAGGACCCCCCAAATGTTTCAGTCTAAAGGTTAATAAAACAGTTCATCATCCCACAGTTGTCTATCTGTTCTATAGACGAAATCTAGATACAATTAGCTGCAGAGCTTTCTTTTTAAGGAAAAAGGCTATGACTGGAAGAAAGAAAGGAAATAAATAGTCTGCTGGGTAGGGGTGGATGTTTCTGTGGTGTTGGCTGATTTCTTCCATGATCAAGCATGGGAATATTGGCTGAAGAGCAATGATTCACAGGCAGCAGAAGGAGAAGCTGCTGCAGTGGGAATTATTAAGGAAAGCAGTCATGATGTTCCTCTAACCTTGCCACACATGGCAACTTTGAAGGCAAGCAAGTGACATGTCTTGCCCTTTAGAGCTGTAACTTTGACAGAGGATCCCCTTTGCAGTTTGTGCCGCAGTGGCCTCCTATCCTTGCGTCACATTCACTTCCCACTCACCTCAAGTCTCCATGCCCTCACTGTGCTTTGAGAAGATATCAAGGGGCTGTCTCCTGTGTGTCAGCTCATGGTGGCTGACATGCAGCAGTTCTTGGTGGTCTACCTGTCTGGACTTCTCCTTCAGAGAAGCAGGGAGTTATTCATTGCTAGTTCCTCTGTTCACTCCAGCAGGTGACAGGAACATGAGTGACACAGAAGGGCAGCCTTCATCAGGAACTTCATCAGGAAAGTCCAATGAGAACTGAACTCCATCTGTTCTCCTCCGGAAAGGTCACAGGAGATTCCCTCCAGGAGAAGACAGGACCACAAGCAGGAGTTGGAAATAGAAAGTGAGATGGAGACATGTTTTCCAAAGAGGCAGGGAATGGTACCTCCTTATGGCAGGGAAGTCTGGGAGTGCAAGGACAGTGGTAAAGCCCACATCAGCAAGGCTATGCTTGCTGGGGACGAGTCAGACCTGCCCATGTGTGGGGATGGTGCCATTTGGATTCAGCAGGTGGGGGACAAAACCTACAAGTGTCCCGAGTGTGGGAAGAGCTTCAGCCGGAGTTCATACCTGAGCCAGCACCAGAGAATCCACCTGACAGAGAAACCCTTCAGCTGCTCTGAATGTGGGAAGAGTTTCACCCGCAATTTGGACTTGATCAAACACCAGTGGATCCACGCAGGAGAGAAGCCCTACCAGTGCAGCGAGTGCGAGAAGACCTTCAGCCAGAAGTCGAACGTCATCAGACACCAGCGCACTCACACGGGAGAGAGGCACTATCTGTGCAACGAATGTGGGAAGAGCTTCAGCCAGAACTCACATCTTACTGTCCACCAGCGAAGCCACAAGGGTGAGAAACCCTTTAATTGCCCGCGATGTGAGACAAGCTTCAGTGATCGCTCCTCCCTGATCATACATCGGAGGGTCCACACCAGAGAGAAGCCCCACAAATGCTAGGAGTGTGGGAAGTGTTTCCGGGGCAGCTCAGCCATCATTCGGCATCAGAGGATTCATACAGGAGAGAAACCCTACCCGTGCACAGAGTGTGGGAGGACCTTCCGGCAGAGCTCCCTGCTGGTCTTTGCTGCTCTTCCGGCAGAGCTCCTTGCTGCCACATGCGAACACACACGGCTGAGAGGCCCTACAAGTGCCCCGTGTGCGGGAAGGGCTTCAGCCAGAGCTCGGCACTCACCACTCAGCGCCAGATCCACGGGGGAAAGGCCTTGCCGGTGTGCCACAGCGGCCTCCTGCCCAGCCCCTTCCAGTGCATCAAGTGCGGCCAAAGGTGCCGCAACCACTCCACTCTGGCCGAGCATCAGAGCCTGCACACCAAGGAGCGGCCCTACATCTGCGCGGAGTGCGGGGACAGCTTCCGCCAGAGCTCAGCTTTCAACGTGCATCTGAGGACCCACTGTGGCGAGAGACCCTACAAGTGTGAGGAGTGTGGGAAAACGTTCCGGCACAACTTGGCCCTCGGTGCCCACCTGAGGATCCCCGCAGGAACCAAGCCCTACAAGTGTGTTGAGTGTGGGAAAACCTTCCGGAAAAGCTCAACACTTACACTGGATTTGAAAACCGACATCGCCAAAAAACCTTATAAATGTCTGGTGGGTAGAAAAATCCTCGCCTCCCGCTCACTTCTGCCATAAGCCTGCAGTGGATGTTCAGAGCAGGAATATAAAGTAGTTTTTGGGGGTACCTGAATGCATGGTGAGAACCATGGTGGGAAGAGACTGACTGGAGGCACGGTATATCTGGTGTTAGGGCTGGGTGCTTAACCCCAGAGACACAAAAACCTTCAGGAAATCTGGAAACAGGGAGTTAGTCCCAAGAGTTGAGTGCTGGGGGTTTAGGAAGAGTGCCAAGAGCCTGAGGAATGAGCACCACTTCAGGATAAGTGGGGACTGTGAATATATGCTAGAATAATAACTGGGAGAATTTGGCTTGTAAAGTACAGCTAAGGTGAAGATCAAAATAAAGTGTTCCAGATTGGTTCTGACTCAGAACTTTGGCTTGTTAGACACTGTAGCAGTGTTAGGAACTCTTCTTTCTATTACCTTCCCTTATTTTTCATGAACATAGTAAGTTTACACAGTGTTTGACAAGGCATTTCCGTATCTTTTCAGAATGAGACTTTGGAGCTGAACTTCAATCTGTTTGCCTTTTTTTTCTGATTTCCAAATCTTAGCTGGGACAAAGATTCCTACCTCATGATAGCTAGGTAACACAAAATTCTAACGGCTGTTCCCAGAAAACCTGGATGAAGAAGTGCTTCCAGTTGAAAGGCAATCTGTAGCTTCTCCCAGATTTGTTGTTGCTGATTTGAAACTCCTTCCAACTTGGGACATCAACAAAACATGGACAAAAATGTGGGCCTTATATTATTTAACCCGAAAAGAAAGTATTTGCCCCCAGATGTCCTAGTCTGAACCGGTACACGGTGAGTTGTGACTGCTGGTCCAGTGACTGATTGGAATTATCTTGTTCTTTTTATGCCACTCTTCTCTAGGACGTTGTTGTTTTCAGAGTATTAACATACACAGTTCGGCATGCAAGGACTGCGTATTACATAAACCTCTTCTATATCGCAATGTTTTATTACACACTGTGCGTTTCCATCCTAAATAAAAGTTGATTGTTTTTGTTTTTTGGGTTTTTTCCCCCTCTGTAATCCCATTTTCTGGCCCTGCCTGTGATGGCAGGGAATGGGGAAGAAGAGTGAGCGGCGAGCCAGCTTTCAGATCTGGGGAAGCGGGGGTCTGTGCGGGGCGGGTGC
>VYXD01015041.1:379654-450983 GCA_013397195.1 Hylia prasina | reverse complement strand
GGTTCGAAGCGGGGCCGGATGGAGAGCAGCGGGATGGAGAGCAGCGGGATGGACGGCGGGGCGACGGTGGGCCCTGCGCCGGGCCGGTTCCCGTTCCCCTACACTCCGTACCGCATCCAGGAGCAGTTCATGGAGGCGCTGTACGGCGCGCTGGAGGCCGGCCGGGTTGGCATCTTCGAGAGCCCCACGGGCACGGTGAGGCGGCGGGGCCGAGCCGCGGCGGTGGCGGCAGCGCGGGGCCGGGGCCGGGGCGGCAGCGCGCCTCACTTTGTTGGCTCTCCGTGACAGGGAAAATCACTGAGCCTCATCTGTGGGGCCCTGTCGTGGCTCCGGGACTGGGAGGAGAAGCGGCGGCAGGAGGAGGCGCGGCTGCTGGCGCTCGGGGCCGGCGGGCAGGACGGGCTGACCCCGCAGCAGGCACGGCCGGGCAGCGCGGACACGGCCGAGCAGCCGGACTGGGTCACGGCCTTCGTGCAGAAGAAGGAGGAGCGGGACATGGTGGACAGGCTGAAGGTGGAGAAGCGCTCGTGTGTAGAGGACGGGTGTGATAACGAGGGAAGGATCGGGGGGGCTGATATCACATACTCACAGAATGGCTGGGGCTGGAAGGGACCTCTGGGGGTCACCTAGAACAGCCTCTCTGCTCGAGCAGAGTCCCTAGAGCGCGTTACCCAATTTCCAGGTGACTTTTTAGCATCTCTCTGGGCAAACTGTTCCTGTATCCTGGATAATGTGTGGAAAACACGTGAGGCAAATTTGGTGGTGGCGTGTCTTTGCCCGCAGGTTGCCAAAGACCAGAAATTACATTGCTTTGAGCAGAGTAACACTCAGTAGGCGAGCACTCTGGGAGAAGGGTACCCTGTACTGGCAATTTTGTTTCTGTTAGTCTTTTTCCTATGCCCAGAGCATAAGTAGTGATACCAAGGGTTGAGTACTAAATACACTTCATCCTGACTACACTCTCCCTTTTTTACAGGAAGAGCAGATCAGAAGGAAAAAGCAAGAAGATCGTCTTGAGAAAATTCGGCACAATGTGCATTTAAAATACACAGCAAAGAGGAAGGTGAGTTATTCCACAGAGATCAGAACTTTCTGTTTTGGTTACCTTCAGTGTTGTTCATACTTGCTTATGTGTGACTTCACAGTGACTTTTCTAACCCACCTGTTTGAGGAGCTCTTTATATCAGGTTTCTGAAATTGGTCATCTGAAATTATTTGTTAGATTTTCTTTTAAAAGTACAGATGTGAAAAACAAATTGTGCATTGATAATTTTCTGTGACAGTTTCTGTGTGTGGGCAGAAATGATGTGGGTTCTGATTGCCTTCTGGCCCTCTGCTTTTCTTTTAAAAGCTTTAATACTCAGAGGCTATTTTTGGAAAGATCTCTGTTTTATGAGCATGTGTGAACAGTCTGTACTTCAAGTTCACAGATCTGTATTTCCTCTCATTTAGATGCATGAACTGGCCTCAGTGCTCTTGATGCTTTTTGGCTGTATGAGTCAAACTTTCCAGAAATACTCAGTTAAGGTCCCCAGACAGATTTATTAGGCTGCCAGGTTATTAATTTCTAGTGTGCTCCATCTCAAATACTGTGTAATGTTTTGGTCAACTCCTGACCAAACAACTCCAAATCATCTCCAACGACGGAAATAGTAAAAAATGGCAAATAAAAATCAAATGGAACAAAGAACTTGGCTCTTAAAAGAGGATGAAGAGCATGTGAAATGAGAAGCATGAGGACAAGCAAGAAAGCAGATGAGAGAAATATTATGGAGATTCAGAAAAGAGACTGACTCATTTTTTTCTGTAGTGCTTACTAACTGCATTTTTTGTGTAATGCCATGGCAATAAAATGCTCATTGACATTGGAAGATATTGTTTTGAGATGGAAAAAATGAACTTTTCTTTGTTGTGACACAAATGTTAATCAACTGTTCTTCAACAGCTTAACTGAATTTTTGTAGAGAGGTAGACTTGTGTTACAGTCAGTCACACAACTGGAGAAAAAACAGCAAGAGAAATCATGTTCTAAACCAGATGCTGAGCTGATTCTAACTTTGAGTTAAATGTGCACAGAGTGTTTGATTATGTCCTTACATGTTTGTCTATTCAGGTTGATTTACACACTATTTTCTCTCAGGCAGACATCTTCTATGGGCCACTTTAAGCAGCTAATGATACTGGATTACATGAACATTTCAGTGAGCGTCTATTAGTTGAGCAGGCCTTTTGCAGAGAAGGTCCTTTATGTTTCCCCTTCATAATTGTCTGTGTGAAAAAGTCTTTGGTTGTTGGTAACAGCTGCCTTCTGTGGAGCTGAACAGCTTCAGCCTTCTCCGAGGGACTGTGCTGTCTTCTGACCTGTCCATACCATAAAACAACCTCTGGGCTATTCTCTTTTTGTATGGGAAATACTGTGCCTTTGTGTTCCTTCAGAGATGCGAGGAGGATGAGGCAAAGCGCCTTCTTCAGCTCAGTAAGGAGGCTCTTTCACAGAGAGCTGGAGAGAGTGCTCTAGACCAGCTGGATCACAATGAGGAGGAGCTGATTCTTGCTGAATATGAGAGTGATGACGAAAAGAAAGTGGTATCTGGGTAAGGACAGGGACTGAGGGAATTCCATGCTAAGGAAACATTTTCTGTCTAATTTTTGTCTTGCCCTGATAAAAGAAGTTGTGCAGATTGTACAGAAGAAAGTGGGTTTTACCTTTTAAAACACTGTAAGGTGGTGGTTGTTCTGGGGTTTTATTTAATTGGTTGTTTGGGGGGATTTTAGTTTGTTTTGGTTTTTTTAAACTTTTGTTAGACTGAACAGAGTGACTTGAAGTGCTTTCTTAAAAAGTGCATCTTAGAATGTGTGGCAGTGTCCTGCCTTTATCCATGCCCAGCTTCCCAAAGAGTGCCTCTGGATGCTGACTAAATGACTCAAGATCAAGTTCCTTGCATCTTTTGATATTCTAAAAGCAGAGATGTTCACATTTCTGAAGACCGAGCTTTGGCATGAAAACCCCATGCACACTTTTCTCTCTCATGCATTTTATGCAGAAAGCCTGAAGCCATACTTCAGCACAAAGGTCAAACACATTTAAATACAAATTTACTAATTAACGTGTAGACAGATCCTTCTGCCTTAAAAATTGAAGAACACTTAACTACTTTTTTTATATGCAGTTAGTTTATCAAACATTGAACTGCTGTTGCCTTTGGGTACTCTATGACAGCTGAATGCTTTCCTGAAGCCTTCCTTTATGCAATATGTGGAGGGCGGTAAATTGCTTCTAATGGGAAAGCTTTACAAAAATAAATAAATAAATAAGCTCACCAAAGAATAGTATAGCACTGATTAACTTATGCCTGAGGCTTAGAGGCCCCTGAATGAAAAGAAAAAAAAATTCTTAAACTTGGAAAAAAGGCACAGCTCAGGAGAGATTTTTCCTTTAAAAAGAAAGGCTTGACTTGATTATGCACAATCAGACTGTTCTTAAAAAGTTAATTTTTCTTTTACCACCTGAGATAACTTCTGAGGCTTGTTTTGAGATGAGTTAATCATCTCTCTTGAGACCTCACTCTTGTGGTGGAACATCATTTGATTCTTACTGTCAGTGGTCTGCTGAAAGGAAACTGAGCTTTCTCTTTTCTTAGGCTGGAAGAAGATGATGATGATTTGGAAGAGGAGCATGTGACTAAGGTGAGATGAGGAAATTAAATAGTGCCACTTCATAGAATAGTGTAGGAGTGAGCAGAACTATGGCTTCCTTGCACCTGTTCAACAGGCAGTACAGAAGGATTTAGGAACTGGCTTCCAAAACCTGCCAGGTTTGTTGATTAAGACAGCTAGTTCTGCTGTGCTCATCTCCTTCTGGACTACACTGCCTGCCTGAGTAGCTTGCTGTGCCAGCACTGCTTAGTTTTTGCTGTGGTTTGCTGTAAAAGCATACAGCAATAAATAGTTTTTTATTTCTCTCCCACAGTGAGTCCCTGTTTTATAGAGACCTTGGAAAATTAAATGGAGACAAATGCAAATGCAGAGGAGAAAACAAAGATGGGGTTTTTGGCCTCAGCAGTTTTAAGGTGACACTCAAACATGTGCCTTCCCTTGTGCTTTTGAAGGCTTGAGCAAGGTGAACCTTGTTGAAATGCTTGGCTGCTTCCTTACAGGACTGGTCATAGGTAGGGATTAGCTTCCTTGTTCTTCTTGTCTTCCCTTTGTTCTTCCTTATTGCAGATCTACTACTGCAGCCGCACTCACTCCCAGCTGTCCCAGTTTGTGCGCGAGGTGCAGAAAAGTCCTTTTGGCAAAGACACACGTCTGGTCACACTGGGATCCAGGCAGGTACGTGACGGTGTTCTCAAGGGACCCAGAACATATTGCCAGGAGCTGTGTGGATCTTGTGCCACAGAAGTCACTTTGGGGACTGGCTGAATCTCCTGTTGAAAAACTAGAGCAGCCATGGGTCGCAACACAGATCTGTGTGATGTACATTTTTCTGTGAACTCTGTTTTGCTCATTTACTCTTTGGTGTAAACTCAAGAATATGCTTTACCTTTTCTAATATGGAGTATTACAGATGGCTGAGTCACTGAGAAGGTGCTCCTCTTAGTACTTTTGGTAGCATTTTTTAGAAGCTGTTGTGTAGCAGTGAGCCATTGTTTTCTTGTTTTTTTCTCCTAAGTTTCTGTGGGTTTCGAGCATGTTTGTAGTCAGACATATACAATGTCTGACTGATAGACTTTTCCTTTTTGGAATCTGGCCTGAGATTGCTTTAAAGCAAATCCTTTGTTTTACAGCAGAGGGTGTTCTTGGGGGCACTCAGCTGTGAATTGACTCCCTTCTTCTTCCTCTCTTTATACATGCCAGAATCTGTGTGTGAATGAGGAGGTGCGACGCCTGGGTGCTCTCCAGCTCATCAATGACCGTTGCATGGAGATGCAAAAGAACAAATATGGTAGGAATGCTGCCAGCCTGTGGAAGCAATTCCTGATAAAGGTGTCATGAGAGTGTGGAGACAGTGGGCACTGCCACTCAGTTCTAGCAAGAGTGGTAAGAGCTTGGAAATGACAGGTTGGAGGAACAGGAATCCTTGCTACTTTTCCTGATCTTCTGGCTATGCTGAGATCGGGATGAATTTTATGAATGTCTTAAGCTGGTCAGGACTTCTGCATGGAAAGATACTTGTGTTTGTTAACTCAGTACTAGAAATGTTGGAAGATGTCACATGCTAAATCTAACTGGCAAGAGTAGTGTCCACCGTGGAGATGGAAATGTTACTGCTGAATAATTTTTAACTAAGTGATAGGTCAGGAATACACAGGACAAAGCTTGCCTTGAAATCCATGAGGTTATGCAAAGTGGTTGTTCTAGGCTGTTGGTGTGTTGCTCATAGCTTTCTTTTGATTTCTGCTGTTAGAAAAGAGCAATGAGGAGAATGAAGGGAAGAAGAGACGTTTGAGTCGCACCGTGTGCCCATTTTATTCCTATGAGCAAATGCAGTTTCTCCGTGATGAAGTTCTAGTGGAAGTGCAGGATATTGAGCAATTGGTGTCCTTGGGAAGGGAGACCAAAGCCTGCCCATATTATGGGAGTCGATTCGCTATCCCTGCTGCTCAGGTAAGGCGTAACAGTTTTAGTAGCATTAATGCCAGGCACTCTATAATGAACTGATGGCCTGCTACCTCTAGTACTGCTACTTAGAATCTGTAAACAGGCTGTGTTTTTGTCAGCTGTAGTTCTGCTCAGAAAGTAAAGGAAAATGAGAATTCCCATCAGAAGTTCATAAGGATGCTGTATGTCTCAGCATTTTGAAATACTTTAACAGTTCAGCAAATGTGAGGCAATACTGACACACAGGTGTACTCTTAGCTTTTACACCACTCTTCTTCCTTGCTGGGGTCTCTCTGAAGACATGCTTTCAGTGCTCCAAAGGAGATTTGGAAGGTAGTCTGAGCACGCAGGCAATTGTAGCATAATCATTTGTCTTCAGCTTACATCCCAGTGCCCCTCCCATGCATGTGCTCCTGGTTTTGTTCCTACCTTTCCCATAATAAGAGTCACTTGGCTGAATTCTGCAAGGCCCTCTGATCCAGGCTGTTAATGAGTCGTTGTAGAATTTTGCTTTAAGTTTATAAGGATGAGAGCTGGAATCAGGGCAGTGTGTGCTTCTCCTGTAGCTGGTGGTGCTGCCCTATCAGATGCTTTTGCATGAGCCCACCAGGAACGCTGCCGGGATCAAGCTGAAGGACCAGGTTGTGATCATTGACGAGGCCCACAACCTCATAGACACCATCACCTGTATTCATAGTGCCGAGGTCAGCGGCTCTCAGGTGAGTCACAGTCTGGCCTGCCAGTGGAGGGGGAGGTCTGCTTCCAGCAGTGCCCTTTCTTCTCTGCTTTATAACAACAGCTTCTGCTTTGTGTTTGTGTAGCTGTGCTGTGCCCACTCCCAGCTGTCACAGTACATGGAGCGATACAGGTGAGGATCTTGGGGGAAAACAGCTCAGCAGAGGCAGGATCTGTGGATGCCTTGGCTTGCCTCTTGGCTGCAGGGTCTTTTTTGCTTTTCCCTAGTGGAAAGTTACTGCATTAAGAGTTCTGCAGATGAAAAGACGTTTCAGTGTCCCTCTCTAGAATCTATCTAAGTTAGACTCCTGGACCTGATATTAAGCAGTGAGAAGGGGATACCCTGAGGATTCTGTTTTCCCCTTATGCACTCAGTTCCTTTCCCAATATCTCCCTTTAATCACTTCTGCTTTGTGATGCAGAGCTTCAGAAGATTCAGTCTTTCATGTCTTGCCCTTAGTCTTTCATGTGCTGACTGGCATTATGGTAGAAGCAGGAAGCTCTGAGGAGGAGGAAACTGTATGTGGGTTTTGGCCCTGCACCTTGTTGTCCCTGCAGTGGCTGATTGTTGTGTTCAATGCTAATAACTGAATTTTTGGAGCATTATTGCAACAGAGTCTTGAGGCATCACTGCCATTGTAATAAACTGACTATAATTAACATGCAAGGAGAAGTGCAGTGGTAGGAACAGTGGGGGAAGCACGGGTAAGTGCTTTGGGATGACCTTGGGCAGGATATCCAGAAGACTGTGTGCCCTGTCACAAACAGGGAGAGTGAACTTGGGAAGAAATCTTAGTTCCTGTCTTTCCAAAATGAAGAAGAGTTCATGTACTTGTTTCTGCAGCTCAGCTGCTTCGGTTAGTCCCTGAAGAGGTTTTAGGGCCTAAACGTATCTCATTTTTCATAGGAAACGTTTGAAGGCAAAAAACATGATGTACATCAAGCAGATCCTGTATTTACTGGAGCAGTTTGTGGCCATGCTGGGAGGTAAGCAAACATCTTGTGTCTCCAGGGATACTGATAAACTCTGAGCTAGTTAGTGCTTCCTCAGGACACTGTCCCCCCTCCTCCTCTGCAGAGACTGCAGGGAAATGTTGCTCATGTGTAGGTTCAGATGCCAGTAGTTTTATTTCTCAGGCTGGTTTGTACGTGGGGAAGTTGACTGGTGTCTACTTGAACCCTTCTCTTTGTTTCAGTAGCTGAGGAGCAGCAGACGACATTGTATGTTGGTATAGGCAGTTTCCTTCTCTTTCTGTGTGGTTTTGAGATCCAGTTGGAGTGGGGATGATGTAAGATGCTAAGTGAGGAATACAGCAGCTATATAACAGATGTATAACAGTGTAGCACAAGAACTGCATGAAATAAATCTCTAGGTCATCTGGTAGCAAGGCCCCTATGTGTGTCAGCATGCATCTGCAGAGTGAATCTTTCTTGAGTGGTGCTTTTCCTTTGTGAGAAAATATTATTTTGCTTTGATTTTAAGTCCACAGGAATTTGCAGGGCTCCTTTTCTCCAATGATCTGTTTGCTCGACCTTAGTGTGTCTTGAGGGCATGTCCTAAGTTTGTATAGAACTTCCTCCATGCCACGGGAAATTCAACCCTTTGGGGCAGGGGCTGCAAAAGTGAGATGTGAGGTGGGCTGCAATTAATCTTGTTCTGGCTGTCAGGCTCTGGGCATGTTGGTGCCCTTAGGTTTTTCCCCTCCTCCCACTGGCCTGCCAGCCTCTGTGCTTCCCAGCTCCCTGCTGCTGCATTGAGGAGGGGTGACAGATGTGTTGCAGTCCCTTCCTTCCCTTTGTCTTTGCAGCACAATGACTACATAGTGTGTGAGCATTTCTGATCATCCACCTTACCTACTGCTTCCTGCCACAGAAGGAATGTAGGTGGTGTTCCTTAGGATACAGCAGCACACTTGTCCTACAATGCAGAGCTACTCTACAGGGCAAATTAAAACTGAGTGGGAGCTGATGTTTTGTCTGTGTAGCTACGTTTTGCAGATGTGTAGTTACTTCTTGGGTTTTTTGTGCACTGTACCTATCAAGCTCAGTCTTTCGTTTCCTGCTTAATTTTGAGATAGATTCAAGCCTTCCTTGCAGTGGTTTCATGCTTTACAGGTAATGTGAACCAGAATCCTGGATGTCAGGCAGTTTCCCAAACAGGTAAGACTGAAGTGAACTCCTGGGGTATGGAGCTATCAGTCAGGTGTGGGCAGTAAGGGATGCAGGCCCAGCAGGAGATAATAACTTCTTTTTCCCTTTTTCCTCTTTTCTTTCAGGGACAGTACTAAAATCCATCAATGACTTTCTATTTCAGAGCCAGACTGACAATATCAACCTCTTCAAGGTAATGCAAACGTTGTCTGTTAGGGCACAGGGGGTTGTGACTTGAGATTATTTGGAGTGTATATAAGAGCTGGAAGTAGAGCCAAAGCCCACGTCAGAATCTGCTTTCTAGCTGTGTGTAGGCAAAGCTACACTGTAAGGGCTGTGGATGCAGAAATTTTGCTACTCCTGTAACCTAACTACCCCCTTGAACCTCCAAACACAGCACCTTAACACTGTGTGTTTCCACTCTGGAATGCCATTGTAATAAACTGTTGTCTGTCTGGTAGCACCCACAAAGAGCTGTGCACCTTTCCCCAAATGTACAGCAAGTGACAGTCTTGCTGTACATTGATCAAGAACATCAGGATGGGAGAAGGGGTGCTGAATGCCAGTTCATTTTCCTGTCTTTTTCCAACAGGTTCAGCGGTACTGTGAGAAGAGCCTCATCAGCAGGAAGGTACTTGCCCTGTGATTTCATCGTCAGCAGTGTTCCAATGCTGTTTCACACCTGGAGTTTGAGATGGAAGATGTAGCACCTGGGTGGGAGCTTGTCTTCTCCACCCTGTTCTGCAGACAAAATGGTTCCTATAAAAAGAACCATATGGGCAGATTAACTTTTGCTTATCGGGAAAAGAAACATACAGTGTGGTTCACCATGGTATTCTAATTCTGTGCTGCTTGGCCTCAAATCTGCTAGCCAAGTAGGCTGCATTGCACTGGAAGAACAGACATCAGAGACTTGTTTTGATTTTGATTCAGTGGGTGGAGGAAGATAATGGGAGCTGATACATTCTGATTAGACTGTTTTATGAACACTTACTAAGGAACTTAATTTGTGGCAGGCTAGCAAACCTGCCTTTATCGTCTCTGATTCCTGCTGTTGGTAGTCTTAGTCTTTCTGGCTTCTGCTTGGCAGCTTTTTGGGTTTGTGGAGCGATATGGGGGCCCTGTCTCAGCTGTGAAGACCAAGGAGAACCAGGAGCTGGCTGGTTTGCAGAACTTTCTCGTGACCCTTCAGCAGGGATCTGATAAGAAGGGTGAGTTCAGGCATCCTCTCCTTGTGCATCTGTGGGCAGAGTCAGGATGTGGAACCTGCATCGTTCTGCATGACGAAAGGGGGGAGGCAGATTTGCAGAATGAGAGACTGAAGAAGGTGTCCTGCATGGGTGTTTTTAACAGTCTCACTAGCTGACCTAGGCAACTGTACATTGGATTAGTGAGGTCCCTTTCAAGCTGAATGATGTAATTCCATGTTCACACCACATGCACTCAGGCTTTGCACTTCTGTGACCTGCTGGCTCTGGGACATTGGCTACTGTGTGTAGTAGCTCTGCTTAGTGGTGCCATCCACAAAAACTACATCTTTCTTTTATTTTATTTTTTTTATTTAGGAATGAGACGTAATTTGGGTTTTCCCCTTTAATGGGTCTTTGTTCTCTGCCTGCATATGTAGGCCAGGTATTGTGTTCCTGTCAAGCTTAGCCCTTGTCTTTAGAAGTGTGGCCAAAGTTGCCTGCCTCTCCTTTCCTTTTTGGGCCAGCAGGTACCCCCCAGAGCACTCCCTTGGAGGCTGAGCATGACCAGCTCCGAACTGCCTCTCCACTGATGCAGATTGAAGGATTTCTCTCGGCCCTCACAAATGCAAACCAAGATGGCAGAGTGATTCTGAACAGGCAAGGTACTAGAAAGGGTGAGCTGGGGAGAGGTAGCAGGAGTCAGTCACAAGCAGGATGCTTCACTGGCACTGAGGGAGGAGATATAAGAGTTTGTGGGGAACCTGCAGCAACGTTTGTGCCATCCATGGTGTAGGTGGGCAGGCTTGGTCTGTCTGAGGATGCTTATGACCTCAAGGGAATTTTTAAACCAAGGGCATTGGGGCCAGGGTTTGCAGAGGTCTACTCCCACTTTGGATGTCAATTTTTGTCCTGCAATTTACTGTGCCTGTTGTACAGCTCCAGGGAGGTGAGGAAGCAGAAGGTAACTTCCAGGTTGGCATTACCTGCTGCTGCTGTCAGTGTTGAACAGCAAGTCCTTACTTTGAGAGGTGGGGACCTGCCAGAGTGCCCAGGTCAAGGAGAATCTCTCAAATCCCTGCGTACTTGTCACAGCTAGCTCCTGAGTGCTCTTCTCTCCTTTTCCCAGGCACAGTTGGTCAGAGCAGCCTCAAATTCCTCTTGCTGAACCCAGCTGTCCACTTTGCCAAGGTTGTGGAAGAATGCCGTGCTGTCATCATTGCTGGAGGAACCATGCAGCCGGTGAGGGAATAAGGATGCTGGGGTCTCAGGAGGTCAGTGGTGCTATCTGCAAGCCGGGGTGGAAAGAGAGCAGCCAATCTGAGCTCGTGGTAGGTTAGAACTAGCACAGGGAGCAGTTGGAGGACCTCATGATGCTATCTGTTGCTCTGCAGGGCTGGGGATCCCACAGGAACCACTCCATGTGGGTCTTTGCGGAAAGTCAGTGCCGCTGTCAGCGGGCAGAGGGCACTGCCACTCCTCTGCTGGGCTGAGCTGGGACTGCCCTTGGTGCTGGTGCTGCCAGTGCTGAGTTTTTTGGGACACTGGTGCTTTACTTGTCTTTGTTTTGTGGGTATTAGGTGGCTGATTTCCGAGAGGAGCTGCTGTGCTGTGCTGGTGTGGACTCTGCCCGTATCGTGGAGTTCTCCTGTGGTGAGTGCAGGGCTGGCAGGGACGGCTCAGCAGCTGCAAGGGCTACAGTTTGCCTTTAACACTGTTCTGTCAGCACTCAAAGCAATGTGGCATCTCTTCTAAAAATCAGGGCAGCAAAGGCGTGTGAGTTCCCTTTCACTCTGAGCTTTCCCTGTGGTCTTGACTGGTATTGGCAGGCAGTGTGCCATGCCCTCTTCCCAGGGCCTGGGGGGCAGAAGTTGGAGCAGCTGAGTGACTTAGGCACTTTGGCTTAGCCAGGCAAACGTCTGCCTCTGTCACTTGAATGCAATTAAAGTTCTTCAGCTCAAGGGGTTTGTGCCAGCAGCAGTGATGTTGACTCTCACTACTTGTTTTTGTCTCCAGGACATGTGATTCCTCCAGAAAATATTTTACCTATCATCCTCTGCAGTGGTCCTTCCAACCAGCAGCTGGAGTTCACTTACCAGACAAGAGACCTGCCTCAGATGGTCAGTTTATCCTTTGTTCCCATCCTTGGCATCTCTTTTTTGCTTCACGTGCTTATATTTCAGAGCAGGGTACACACTCTGTTTAAGAGATGGGCTGAGGAAAAGCCTTGGCAAGGGAAATCCCAAAACACAGGGGCAGCTGCAGGTGTTTTGGCACTTCTTCCTGTGGCAGGCCAGTGAGCTCCCAAGGCCACATACTAAGTCTGCTCTGCCACTGCTGAATCTCAACTAGATGTGCTAACCAGCTCTCAGCACCTGTTCTACTGGGACAAGTTCCATCCACTGAGGCAAACCCTCTTCCTGAATGACCACGGTTCCACAGCCATAACAGAAACCCTGGGCTAGGGAAGAAGGCCAAGCAGTGAAGAGCTTTTTAGTGATGCCCAGCTCCTCATGGGAGTTCTCACAGACCTGGCATATGTCCAACATTTTTTCCTCCCCTAAGGCATGTCATAAAGAAGGTGTGGTCTTGGGATTGAACAGAGAGTTGGAGTGGCATTAGCTGGGGCTCCTGCCAGCTGCAATATGCTCTAATCTCTCTTGCAGATGGATGAGACGGGTCGAATCCTTTGCAACCTGTGCAATGTGATCCCGGGAGGTGTGGTGTGCTTCTTCCCCTCCTACGAATATGAGAAGCAGGTGTATGGGCACTGGGAGAAGACAGGGCTGCTCTCCCGCCTGGCAGCCAAGAAGAAGGTGACTGTGCAGCCAGGGCAGTTGGTATTTTCCATGGAGGTGTCAAAACCCAAACAATTCCATATGCATTCCAGGCCTCTCTGAGTTGTTCCCATAGTCTGCACAGCAGAGCAGAATGGATGTTTATCCAGCTAATCCCTCCAGTAATGAATAAACGGCACTTCCTGGGCTGCTGAGCACTGAGCTGCAATCTAAATGAGATTGACTGCAGCTATACATTCTTGAAGAGCACAGTCTGTGTAGTGGCCATGGGGGCAGACAGTCTTTGCTTTCCATAACCAGCAGGCTTGTTCTCTTGTGGCTGGGGGAGCTGTTCAGGTTGAGCTCCTACAGGGAATTTGTTTCTCCAAGGCTCATCTGTGTGTCTCTTGAGCACAGACCAACACAGCCAAGGGCTAGGCAGCGCAAGACAACACTGTAGTTCATAAGAAAAATAGCATTTTGCTGTCTGCTGCAACTAGAGATGAGAACTGCAAGACTAGCAGTGGTGACTCCTGTTGAAGGAGCAGTGAGAAATATTAAATAGGGACATCACTGCAAATATAAAATCTTTGCAATGACTCTCACAGATATCTGAAAGCTGGGTATTGAAAGTCAGGCAGTTCAGGTTGTGCAGGGATCTTGGATTATGTGCCAGGGGAAAGAAAAATTGCATAAACCCTGGCTGTGACTTCTGTTTACGAAAAGCTAAGCAACTTACCACAGTCCCAGATATTTCACAGCCTTGGTGATTCTTGGCGTTCTGGCACATGGGGCAGCCTGTAGGTCTTTGGGTGGAAGCACTGTGCTTCATTTTCTCTGTGTTTGTAGAGTTACCACTCTTGAGTGCCTTTCAGGTGTGTCCTGTCAGGGTCCCACTGCTCTGTCTGGTTCCTCCAAGGCTTTGGGCCACACAAAATTTGTTCCAACTCTCAACTCCGATTTGTTCTTGTTTGGCCTTTGCAGTCTCCAGCAAACTGGATATGCATTAGCAAGGCAGTTTGGTGTAAGTGCAGCAAGTGTGACTTTCAACTGCCCACACACAAGATCAAATCTTAGCAGGGGACAGTTGAAGGCTTTCCTGAGGTTACTGTGGCGAGATCACACTGAGATTATATCTAAGTTACACACGGAAAGTTAATTTAAATTAGAGGCTTAAATAACTACTTTTCAGTAAGTTAGTTTTGGCTTATATTTGTAATTGCCAGATATTTTTCTACTGAAAGACTTGATTTTGACTTGTGAAATTCGATATTACTTCTTGCAAAAACACATTTTCTAGGTTCTTTACTGTTTAAGAGAAGATAGGTGTTGGACCTCTTGTTTACTAGGAAAACTGCTGCAGGGGTTTTCAGTAACTAATTAGTTCTGCTAGAATAACATAAAGAAATATTACTTTATTTATGCTTTGCATGAAAAGCTTATTTATTCACTGGGCAAGGGGAGACACTGCTTGGAATTAACTGATGACTCAAATTCATTGATCCTGTCCCTGTACTCCAAGATCTTGCAGTTGTAGCGTCTCCTGACCCCAGAGGGTCTTGATTCATAGCTGCAAGAGGTGCACATTGCTTTTCTGCCTCTCAGCTCTTGTTTTAACTTGCAGTATTGAACAAGTCTGCCAAAGCTGAAAGGGAATGTTGGAGGGGCAAAAGCAGCTGCTGCTGCTCCCTTCAGAGCCCAGCTGAAAAGAGCTGTAGTGCATTTTCAGGGTGGAGGGAAGGTACTGGTTCCGTTCGTTTTTCAGGCAATTTTCCCTTCCATGACCTCAGTTCCATATGCTGTTTAATGGCATGGGGGTAAAATGATCTGCTTTCTTTAAACTGTTTGCTTCCTATTGCTGTAACTGATGAACTGTGCCTGACAGATCTTTCAGGAGCCTAAGAAAGCCAACCAGGTGGAGCAGGTGCTGGTGGAATATGCCAAGTGCATAAAGGTAAGCTGAGTAGGCAGGCTGGTGGGAGTGTGGCAGCCCGGGGGGTATGGGAATGCTGCAAAGGAGGCCACTTTTAACAAGGAAAGAGGGCTCTAACCTAGGTGTGGGAGTGTTTCTGAAGCACAGAAATCTTCCTGCTCTGGTTGAAGTTGCTGGTCCCTCTCCTACAGCGCTGCAGCCAGGCAGGAGGACAGATGACAGGGGCCCTGCTGCTTTCTGTAGTTGGAGGCAAAATGAGTGAAGGGATAAATTTCTCCGATGACCTGGGAAGGTAAGGTGACTACTCCTTGGAAAGCCAGCCCTGGCTTGTGGTGTGGTGACTCCAAGCATGATGGGCACATCAGTACTTGCATAGATAGAAAATCCTGGGGAACGTGTGACTTAGCTGATGCTTAAAGCAACAGGAGGGTCTGCTGGGTGGTGTTAAAAAACCCACCTGTCCAGGCCACTCTTCCTGTCAATAATGCAGTTAGGCTTGTTGTGCTAGATAATCCCTTCATCTGGCACCCTGAATCCCTCAGCACGTGCTTGTCAGACTGCTGTGCTTTACTGCTGCCTTTGGTTTGCAGGGGTGCAGTGACCTCTAATGTATCAGTCTATTGGCAGCCTAGTGCTCTAGGATGCGACATTAAGAATAACGCAGTCCTCCCGTGCAGGTGTGTGATTATGGTGGGAATGCCGTACCCCAACATTAGATCTCCAGAACTCCAGGAAAAAATGACTTGGCTTGACAAAACAATGGTAAGAGCCACGTGCACCTCTGTCTCTTTCAGTTCTGCTTTATAGTACTAACTTACCAGCATACAAGTCCCATAGCTGCCTTCATAGGTTTTATTTTCTTTGAGCTTTCCCTCATCTCCCAGATGGTGTGGTACTGAGAACACAGCCTTCTCCAGGCTGCTCCTGAACAGGGCCCTAAACACAGGAAGTTCAGTGGAGGGAAATGCTACCAGGACTTGCTGGCAACTCTGAGTTCCAAGGGGAGCAATGACTCTTCAACCCAGAGAGGGTGGCAGGGTGGTAGAAGCTGCTTGCCAGGATCATTTGTCCCTTCTCATTGCTCACTGGAGGTGCTGTTCCTGGGGACAAGATTTCTGCCTTCAAGGGGACCTTGGGTTGGCTCTTTGTGAATGCTCAACACAGTTTTCTGACTGCAGCCTTTCTTCTGTTCCTTCTTACTCTCAGCTTGGGGTCTGCCTGGCCACCCGTTCACCCTGCAGGGGTAAAAGTATTTACCGCACTTTGTCATTAAGACTCCCCAGTTTGATTTACATGCCTTGTGTTCAGACTTGCCTTTTTCTTCTTTCCAGCCCAGAGCTGCTGGCCAGGCACCGAGCAGAGTGCTGGTTGAAAACCTGTGCATGAAGGCAGTAAACCAGTCAATAGGTAACTCAACTTTCTTTGGACAGGGTGAGCGATATACACTGAAGGAGGAGGGTAGGAAAAACGATGCATTACAGATGACAGTAACGTGATCTTCCTTGTCTGAGAACAAAATTGACTGGGCCATTCTTTGTTTTTATCCCTGTACAGGCAGAGCCATTCGCCATCAGAAGGACTTTGCAAGCGTCCTGCTCCTGGACCACAGGTATGCACGCCCTGCCATCTTTAACAAACTGCCCCAGTGGATCAGGGAGAGGACCCAGGTGAAACCTGCCTTTGGATCAGCGTTTGCTGAGTTAAGAAAGGTCAGAACTTGTCTGTCTTATGTCCTGCTACCAACACTGTTCCCCATTGTCCTCATCTGGACCTTTTTCAAGCCTTTGCTTTAGAGTAAGGCCAAGGACAAACTGCCTGGTTTTGTGTGTTGACAGTTCCATCGAGGCAGGTTGGATGCTTTGTGATGTGACCACAGAACAGGTGGTATTTGTTATTGTGACTTACACCTCTGAAGACTAGGTAAAGTAACACAAGTGGCTGCTTTTCTGTACCACGGACTTTGTAAAATCTCTGCATTCTGCTTCCTTTGTGGATGTCTGCTGTTCAGTTATCTGAGTGCTATGATGGTGAGACAGCCTTCAGCACCACAGCCAGGAGGGAAACTGGTTGTAGGTCTGAGGCAGGTGAAGAGAGTAGCAGCAGGCACCTATTTGTTTACAGCTGTTAAGGTTTTATTTAAATTGATTAAATACTTTCAATAAAAACACTCAAGTATGACGAGTATTATTTAAGTACACTTAAGTATGGGGAGTAATTATTTTGACTGAACACACGGTTTTTCCCATCAACCGCCAAGTGTAGAAGGCCTGACTGACCAATGCCATCACTGAGCTATTCACAGGAATTGTAAACTAGCAGGCCACTAATTTATGTCATGTTGGAATAACACTGAGTGGTAATGGAGCAGCTGTGGGTAACATTTCTTCTCACCCTCTTTCTACCTTGCTTCAAGCAGTCAATAGCTTGAAGCAGTTCCTTCTTTCAAAGGGAATAAAGACATGGCCATAATACAGCACTTTTCCTTTGATCATGCTTAAGCACAGGATTGCTCTGCTCTTTTTAACCCCTAAGCCTCTGAATTCAAAGTAACTTTTCTAATATAACTTTCCTGGGGTTCTTTCCAGGGTTATGGGTCAGTGCTGGAGAGCAGCAATAACACCAGGGACGGCCACATAATCCCTCAGCTGTTCCCACCTACCTCTGTCATCCTGAGCAAGTCTTGTCCCCAGGAGTTTTGTTTGCTTCTTTTCCAGTTTTAGCAGCTGGATGCTACCTCTCCAGGCTCTTCACAAGGAAGAACCCACTCCATGTATGTTAATTAGCCCCACAGGGAAAGAAACAGCTGCCTCTGAGAAACTTCCATTTTGAGTTGTTAAGGAGCAGAGGAACCCAACAGAGAGTCACCTGCCCCTTGACTAGGTCCAGACCCCATTGTCTGCACAAGCTCTGCCTTCAGGGAGGGGAACATCTACTTCTAGCAGCTGGTGCACTCCAGCCTGTGGCCGGTGGTGCTGGGCTGTAAGGCTGGGCAGCTGGACTTGCACTTTACACACTCTTAATTGATGACACTTCCCACTTTTACCCAAGTGAAGACAATAAGGACCTGCTTCCTTCAACTTTATGGAAATTTTTCAGACAGCAAGTTTCACACTAATACTCAGTGGATCCCATCTATGACTCCCAGTCATCCTCATCCTCCTCACCTATGGGCTGCTGCGGGGGTGGGAGGGGTGGTATCGAGTCTGACATACGAGCAAAGGCACCGGCAGGACTGCCAGGAGCATCAGTGTTCCCAGAGGCTCCGGGTCCTTTCCCTGAAATACCTGTGAGGGAAGGAAATCACCAGTGAGTGACACCTGGGGAGTAGAGACCAGAGAGATTTAGCAAAGAGGAGGGGGAAAGCCATGCTCTCACCACCCAGGTAACTAGAACAGCCAACATGTTTAATGCTGCCACAGACTTGTGCCAAGGTCTTGTTTAACTACAGCTCCCCCTGAGCAAGTCCCTGCTGTCATCTGCCCAGCGCTGAGGTGTGACCTTTGATCCAAATGCCCCAGGAACCTTCCATGGCCTCGAGGCACCTCAAGTGCCCATATGGGCAGTGGGCCCACCTGCCCAGGCATTGGATTAAAAAAGACACTGCTGTCCCTTCTTCACAGGTAGCTTTCAGGGTTCATCCTCTGAAACACAAAAACCCCTACAGTGCCTCCAGCTGGACTTGAGGTGGAGATTCCTCTTATTCTCTGTAAAGACGCTCCCAGCTATACTGTGGTACACTGCCCAGGAAAAGTGTTCCTGGTTCCAAGGCTGTGGCTGACACAACTTAGGAGCCAGGGAGTGCTCTCCCTCTTTCCTACAGGAAAGGAGCATCCCACATTGCAGGACAGTACCTTTGCGCCTCAGCACCAGTTTGTTGAAGAGGTCTGACATCAAATCTCCACCTTGTCCCGTAGCTCTCACTGAAACAGAGCAGAACTAGTCAATGAAGAAAGATTAGTCTGAGCTAAGCATCATGGCAAAAGAATTTCCCTGCAATACTGCCTTCAGATTAAAGAAAAAACTCTCAACCTCTAATTTTGTATGACACCCCAAAATTGCAGTCCATTTTCAAGTCAGGTAAACACTAGTCACAGCAGAATTAATGGCATCTTCCAGGTAAAACCAAGAGTGGAATTCATTGAGGGGCTGTGAAATTGCAGTCTCATTCTGCCAGAGCAGCTCCATCAGTCCCCTCCCCAGCTGTCTTATTCAAGGTATCTGAACAGGTTCAGCCCTGTCCCACCTGGCCCCCAGGGTTTCATTTGTGTGTCTGATCTTGTGCATCACATGTGAAACTTCTCCACAAGCCCTCAGAGAGATGCCCTTTGGGCCAGTGGGGTTTAGCAAGTTCACAGAGCTCTGGCTGAGTGGTAAACACCTGAGACCTACATCAGCCTGTGAGGAGAGACAACTCCTTTCTGCTCTGTGAGTTCGTTGTGCTCCTGACTTGCCCCCTGCCTCCAGACCCACACCTCCCCAGTCTGGGCAAGAAAAAACAGTTCTGCCAAAGAGCCTCAGCACCTTGTTCTTGTTCCTTCTGCTTCTTTTTCTCCAGCTTCCTCTCCTTGACACTGCGAAGGTTGGCCTTCCCAATGCCCCCAGCCTGGCGGATGGACTCCAGGAGACTGGCACGCCCAGTAGAGGGGTTCACCACCTCCTTTGGGGCTCCTTGGACTGAAGCTGCAGGGACAGGAAGGACATGCAGCAGCCACAGGTCAGTGCATCAGCTACAGGCCCAGCCAAATTCCCCTGGGAAGGGCTACTCCAATATCTTGACAGCATCTCTCCCCACTGCAGCCCCCCCTCCTCTGGTGGAAGGCTGGAAAGGCACAGGGGGTGCCCCGAGGACACAGGCTAAAGGCAATGAGGCTGGTGCAGCTGTGGAGGAGCCCAGCCCTTACCTGCAGGCACTGTGCTGCTGCTCTCCTCACGCACTGTCTGAGCCGGTTCAGAGGATGCCGCAGGCTGGGGCAGGGGCGGTGGAGGAGGCACCGGAGTTGGCATAACAGGAGGCGGTGGGGGAGGCGGAGGGGGAGGAGGTGGCAACAGCTCAGCATCTTGAAGATCTGAAATATGAAAGAAGTTGTATCTGAAGAGTCCCAGAGGATGGCACATAGAGAGTTTCAGCTCAGAGCTTCACACACCTCAGCAAAAACTGATCAGAGTCCTCAGCACCTGCAGTAGAGCACACCCGCCCTGTGCACCATCTTTTAACAGCCAGGCAGGGCCAAGGCAAGAGTCTGAGATTCCCCTACTCTCCCTCCCTAGCTGCATCTCGTTCACACAAGGGCATCCCATCAGGCTGACACACACCAAGTCCTTGCACACTGTGGTCCCTCCTCCCTAGCCATGCAGAGAGAGGGGGAGGGAGGTAAAGGGGCTGCAGTGAGGCCAGAACTTGAGCAGGTTGCAGTTTTTACTCAGGCCTAAGCCAGAGGTGCAACATCAATCATCCATCCAACATCCACCTTAAAATTTCTACCAAAGGACTTTCTGCCTTGTCTCCACTTTCTAGCAATCCCTGCCTTCCTCCTTCATAGGGTCCTGGGATCAGGGATTGAAAATACCTGGTTGCAAAGGCTCCACTGACTCGGTGTTGAAAGTGGGCAGCTCTGGAATAGCACTGCTGGGGGCAGAGGGTGCAATGCCAGGGCCCAGGTCAGCACTGTACATGAGATCTGCAGCAATGCCAGGCAGGTCTGGCAGGTAGGAGGGCACATCAATCTCAGGGACCTGGCCCAGATCTGGTACGTAGAAGTAATTTTCAGCGACCTAAAGAAACCCAAACCAAAAAGGCAAGGCAGTGACTATGTGCTTGCTGCAAACGGGCACTGCAGGGAACAATCTGGGCAGCAGCCAGAGCTGGGCTGGTGTACTGTGGTGCATCAGCCACCCCTACACCTCTGTGCTCAGAAGCTCCTTCCTGCAGACCAGGCTTGGGAAAAGTAGACTGCAGGAGGAGGAAGTGCAGGAGTCTTCTTAGTTTCATAGTGGCAAGTGAACCCTGAAAGGTTCATGCACTAACTGCTGCAGCCTAAATAAACCAGTCCCTTCTCCTCCAGAAAAGGATAGTGTCTGAACCATTTCAACGATTAAAAAGCAGAGGCACAACCCAGTAGTTACAGGGGTTTGCTTTTGTGTTTAACACACAGGCAACACAGTAGTGATGGTGCACTGTGAATAAAGAGTTTGTTCATTATATATATACATTACATTCTCCAGTCCATGATGAGCAAATGATTCCCAGGCTCCTTTTCCTAGCCCCAAATGACACTCCAGTGAAGCTGGTACACCCCAGGTATGGCCTCTATAAGGTGTTGGGTACCAGTCACATGTTGGGGCAACTGGGTTGGTGCACTGCCTGCCCCAGGTGTACACCAAGCACAGCCCTTTGCTCAGTCTGGCTGGCCCTTCCGTTTGCACCAGCAGGCACCCCTTCCCAGCAGGAATGACGGGGATCACACTTCACTTCAGGGACTTTCTAGCAGTGGCACCTCACTCCCAGACTCCAAATGAGGTTCAGGAGTTGGCACAAAGGAGCTGATGAAGTGATATACCCTCCAGACCCCCCTACAGCCCTGAGGTCAAGCAGCAAGGTGAGTCGATATCCCATTACTCTCCTTTCATCACTCAACAAAGGCGTGAGCAGAGAGAAACGCCTGCCAAGTGTGAGGCTTTGGTCTCACCCATCAAGCTCACACCAGGACCTCAAACACAAAACCAGGAAAGGTCCTTCTGATAAATGGGGTACTCTGCGGCCCTCTAAGGGGCCATTGTCCTACCTGCTCACCACCCTAGAAGCCCTTTCTTTTCAGAGAGCCGAGTATAACCCTCTGAAGTGTAAGCAGCTGTATCTCACCTGTCGGTCCAGCTGTCCCCTTTTAGTGATGGAGAGAGGTGCATCAAAGAGCTTCTCTTCTGTCTCTGTTTCCAGAGCCACATGGGTCTTGGTCACTGCTCCAGCCAGAGGATCCAGAAACACATACTTCTTGTACCTAAGGGCAGAGAACAAATATTTTAGTGATGCTGTCTTGAGAGCCAAGGCCAGAAGAAACAGTGTACACAAGAAGGCCTTGGAGGCAGAGACCTGACTTCACTCATAAAGATAGAACATGGTGGGCCTTCCAGGTTCCTTCTTTTAGCTCCTGCCTTTCCTATTTTCCTGCCTTTCCCCTCTGCAATCAGGAGGCAAACAGCTTCCCACCCTGCCAGTGCAGCCTTCAGTCTAATTCTAAAGCAAAGCCCCACTGTGACCAAGCTCTCTCCTTTCTACCACCTGGCCTGAAACCATCCTACAGTCTGCAGCAGGACACCAATGACTTGTCACTCAAAGTCCAGGAGGACAGACAAATAGGAGAAATGATCCATGGTTCAGGAGAAGAAAGAGAAGGTCCAGCAGCTGAAAGCTCAAGCAGAGCTTAAAGTAGCTCTTCAACAGGAGCAGAAGGAAGAACCATGATGCAAAGCCCAGTGGGAAAGGAAACTGCAGTGAGGGAGGTGGTGGAGACATTAAAGCAGCAAAAGCAGTAAGGTAATGCTGTGAGGAATTGTTAGGAGAAGAAGCGGTACCTAGGCTGGCACACAGGGCAGAGAAGGGCAGGAGTGGCAGCGTATCTTAAGGCTGGAGAGAAATTACAGAGGAACAATAGGAAGAACTAAGCACAAGAAAGTGCAAAATTGCGTTGAGTCAGGTGAGTAGAGGATCAGGTGTGGACAAAACAACTGCTCCCACCCAAGACAAAGAGCAGGGAAGGCAAGGTTCCCAGCTGGAAGCCAGCAGAGCCCTATCCTGTCCTATCAAGAGCCTGATAGGTAACATCCCCAGCAAAACAAGCAGTCACTGCTACCCCTGGGGAAGGGAAAGCTCCTCTGAGGACAAACAGGGGCAGATGAGCAGCACAACACTGCTCCAGCTCTCACAGGTTCTCGGTGGTATTGAAGAGTAGCAGGGAGCTGAGGGAGCTGATGTTCCTGGGAAGGCTCCCAAGGCCTTCTTCTGCATCATCATCCTGGTGAATTTTGGTGCTCACGCACACAGGGAAATACTTGAGCTTTTCCTGCAAGAAGACAGATAAAAGGTGGTAAGACACTAAAACCACAGCTGCTGAGGCAGCTCTCCCTGGCCACCACAACCCACACTGATGGATGCACTGTATGGTCTGGGAATTCTACTGCTCCCTCTCTATCTCCCTTTGAGCTAGGAAGCACAGGGACAACATTGCAACCCCATGCTCATGACAAATGTTGGCAGTTCAGACTCCACCCAAGTGTTTTTGGTGCCCTGGATGGGTCATACTGAACAATGTGTTACTGTGGCAAGGATCCACCAGAATAAAGCCACCACTCCTGCTCTATAGTCAGGGGCAGGGATCCAGCACCACAGCCTAAAAGACTTTTATTACAGTGTCCAATTACAACACATTTTCAGGCAGGCAGAGTTCCCCACACCTCTATTACCCCCCCTCTGTTGCCTCCACTTGATGTTTTAAGAGCTGCGATTGTACTGGTGAGGTTTGCAGGGAAGGCAAAGGAAAAAGAGGTTAGGAAAGAACAGAGTGCCTGCACTAGGCAAGAGATCAGGCAGAAAGGACTGTGCAGGGTAGAACGTGTGCCAGATGGTTTTGCAAAGCCTGAGGGATTTGCAGGAGTTTTCAACTCTAATGAACTGAAATCTTCTCTCTTTTGTTCTAAAACTTCATGCATAATATATAGAGTTCCCTTTCGAAAAGGACTTAGTACATCTGAACAGCCTGACTTTTATAGAGCACAGGAATCGCCATCCCACATCAGACCAGTGTTTTAGTTGGTGTGACAGTGGCTGCTGCCACATGCTCTGGGGGATGAAGCTTAGTGCCCAGAGCACTCTGCTCTATGGGGAGGAAAGGCATCAGTTCCTGAACAGAGACAGTTCGGGATGAACAAACCTCACCTCAGACCCCTCTGCAGACCCCTCATCAGCCCCTTCACAACTCTTCACAGTTCTTCCTTCACAGCTAAGGCAAGCAGCAGCTACAAGGCAGCAAGTGTTCATATATACCAGGAGAAACCAGAGCACTTTGTCAGGTTAAGTAACTGGCCACACCTGTGGTTTTCTTTTGCCACCAGAGGATGACCACTCCAAATACTGTCCACAGCTTCCTACTGCCTCACTACTTCCAGCATCCCTGCACCACCCCGTTCTCTGAGTCCCTCTTCCCTCCTTGTACTTCTATGGGAGAGATGGAGACCACCGGTGGTTCAGTTTTAAGACCACATCTCAGTGACACAAACAGTTCCTGCTGATTGAAATTTCAGTCTTGAATTTGGTAGACAGAAATCCAAGGAAATGGCTTAGTCACACTTCAGTTAATGCACTAAGAGTTTATATGATGCTCTGAGACTACAAAATGCTATAAGAAAGGAGCTGTAACATTTTGATTCAATTCAGGTTCCAGCTTGTGAAAAATGCATTGAAATTAACACCTTCTATTTTTTTTTAACAGAAGCAAATAAGCAAAAAAGCAGAATTTTTTATTTAGAGATTATAGAAGCAGAGACTCAAAAATAAAAGTTCTTTTGATCATTAATATTCATTTCCCAATGATTAATTTTTTAAGCATGAGGAAGTACTCACNTTTTATATATATATATTTAATTCTCTCTTTGTAGATTTCAGTTAGCACTGGAAGATTGTGCATCACTTTAAAGGTGTAGTGAGAAAGCAACCATTACCTACAGTTACTTATAAACCTCATCTAAGGCAATTATAAAAGCACTAGGCATGAGTTTTCTGAAACGTGAAATATAATCCTTTGAATTTAAATGCTATCAACGTGCTAGTCTTACTTGAGTACCTAGATTTGTTCTGAAATTTGGAACAACCGCACACTGTCAAAAATATCCTGCAACTGTGAATTCCACAAGTTAAGGTACCATTTAAAAATTAGTTTT
Source organism: Hylia prasina (assembly GCA_013397195.1). Taxonomy (NCBI): domain Eukaryota; kingdom Metazoa; phylum Chordata; class Aves; order Passeriformes; family Sylviidae; genus Hylia; species Hylia prasina. The sequence continues at coordinate 426,669 of VYXD01015041.1, read as the reverse complement.
CTTATAGGAACATTAAGCTCTCAAGCCAAAGTTTGGCAGCCTTGACATACTGAAATCATGGGGGAGCTTGAATGCTCAAACACGCCAACCTGGGGTCTAGCACCAGGGAGCATCACACCCCCAAGGACACTGCATTTTCAGGCATTTTTCTTCCTGAGAACCTACAGTTAAAAATATATAAAGTCACTCTGGTTCTTCAGTTTAATTAAACATACACTGTTACAAAGGGAATTGGTGTGAGGGACCAGAAATCCCACTCCGCCCACACCAATGGAGTGCTGAGGCCATCTGGGAAAGCACTTCAAGATGAGCAAGTGGCAAAAATCTGGTTTAGCCTCCACATGCCTATGGTAGGCTCTGGGAGAGGCAGAATGGGCTCGGGAAGAGGCAGAATTCACAAGGACATGCCAAGTTACTGACACTTTTGAAGCCTAGCAAAGTTACTCCAGCAGTGGATGGCAACTTTTGCTTGGACTTCTTCTAAAGCCCAGGCAGACCATACCTCCCCAACCTGTTTTCCAGTCTCCTGAATGGTATGTGCACCTCCCACCATGAAGGCAGTGAGAAACCAGCACCTGGGGAGCCCCACGGGGTTCCAGCCAGCTCCCTGCTGAGCCCTGCCTTGCCACTACCACTGCACTGTGCAAAGCAACTGCCTTTCCAGGCTTACCACAAGCACTGTGTTTCTGGCACTCTTACCCATTCATACCTTACCAACATAAACAGTATCCTCTAAACAGCGGAGTTTTCACTTGCTTGGGGCAGAGGGGGCAAGAAGAAATTCCAAGGGGGAAGCACTTAAAATTAACTTCAGAACCACACACATTTCCAACTCAGTTGCTTACCCCCCAGAGCAAAAACCCTAAAGGGCTGAGCACAGGCTGCCATCACTTCCCCTCAAACTGACATGAACAGAGTTTGCTTTCCTGATGAGGTGTTGTGTGCATGTGTGCAAGTGGAGTTTAGCAAAGGCCACTGCAACTGCTCACAGCAAAGAAGTTCTCATTAGAAGCGAAAACAGGCAGTGAGCCTCTGCTGAAAGCCCTGAATAATTGAGGAAAGCATAAATTCAAACATTAGACTTCTCCCTGTCACATTTCATTACTGCGAGGCACGTCAGGCTCTGTGCTCAGCTATGGCTGAGAAGGGCCTGTCCCCCTGGAACGTGGTTGGAGCTCAGCCACATTGAGCCCCACTCAGCACATCAGCCCCTCCATCCTTCACCAGTGGACAGCAGCATACCCCATCCCACAGAGGAGCTGCAGGAGCTCCTGTGCGTGAGCTTGGCAAGAATGACAACTGCTGTATGAGGCAGACTCAGCAAAGCCAGAGAAAGATCAACAGTCCCAAAGGAAGATCAAAGGATGGGTCACAGGAGGGGAGCAACAAACACCCCCCCGCAGGGCCTGAAATAACATCCCCGCGGTGATGGCAGCTTTAGTAACAAAGGGCAGAACACGGCAATGGTACAGAGACTGACTGGGACTGGAAGAGGTGGCATCCCAGGCAGATGGCTGTGGGGAATGGCACATGAAGCCTACTGGAGCTACTTGAACAAGCACACCATTTGCTCTTTGTGGGACACTGCTTTTTAACAGCTCAATCCCTTCCCTGTGCAAGGGGCTGTACTTTGGCACCAGCACTTCCGGGTGGGAGCCCATCTCCCTGTTCACTCCCTGCCTGCCTCTGCTCCCCCCCACACTCCAGTGGGATGGGGCCACCAGCCAGAGAGCAACACTCACTGGTCCCCCTGCCAGACACCAGCATGTCCCATAGAGCTCTGCCTGTGCTACTGCCAGGACTGAAAGGAAGCAGGAACCCTGCTCAGTTTGCCAGCTGTCCATTCGGCCAGCAATCCTGCTTCCTTGGCCTGGCTGAAATATTCATAACTACTTCATTGTGTGAGATTTCAACTCCATTAACACTCAGGGAAGTTTAGCATGATAAATTATTCAGTGGCAGCTTTATTTTTGGCCAAGTCACACAAGGATGAGTAAGGAAGTCTCTTTAGGGGTGGAAAGCAGGGAAATTGTCAAGCTGATCCTTAACCTGCTAGGAACAGCACATCTGCTACTCCTGAAACAGCACATACACAGCAACTTTTAAACTTTAAGCATGGCAACTCCTCTCCTTCCAACCCAGGGACAATGCCCAAGTGCAAAGATTTCCTGGGGCAGAAAATGCTCTAATGAATGACTAATTTTTTCCTGACACACTCACAAGCCTTCTTACCTTTCCCCATTCACCAGAAGTTAGTGATATCAGAGCCTTCAGAAACTATTTCTGAAACAACTATGAGCTTGATCCCAGTTGCCTTGCTATGCACAGCCAAAGCCTTAAGCCCAGGCAAGAGCACCCACCAACACCGCTGCAGGAAACAGCAGCATCTCAGGAAATGGAACTGCTCCAGAGACCTGGCAGTTGACAGCCACCCAGACATGCTCTTGTATTGACATGGCCCTCTCCAGCTGGCATCTCCACAAGCTTCCCAGCCTGACCTCACACTCTCCCCACTGACAGGCCAAACGAAAATATGTTCTACTCCTAGTCTATGTCCCATAGCCCTGGCCCACTTTATAGAAGAGACTAACAGCCTCCAGGTTCTCTTTGCTTGTCCTTCCCAAGGACTGTTCTCCTCCTTACCTGCAGAGCTTTTTCATCCAGCATTCGGTGTTTGCTCTGAATCTTGTGTCTTGGCCACTTCTGTTTAGCTGGGTCTTCTGCACCAGCAAAAACTGAACTGTACTCCTGCAGCCGTTCAGGGGCTGGGTACTTGGCGCTGGAAAATACCTACAGAGAAACAAGGAGGGACTGAAAAATCCCAACAACTGGGCAATCCTGCAGTACAGAAACACATGGAGAGAAGTAAAATGCAGTCTGTGCAGCCAGTGGGAATGGACAGCCTTGGAGTCACAACAGGCTCCAAAGGGACCCAAACACAGACCCAAACATGCATGGGCTGCCACTTCTCAAACTGGAATTGCCAGAGCTCTTCCCTCTCTCTAAAAGTAGTAGGACAACACTGGCAAAAAAGGCTTCCACTGGCAGGAAAGGAGCTGGAAATTCTTTATAAAATGGAGTAAGAATGGGGAAAGGATTTTCACCAGTCTTACATGGCTCAGTGGGATTAAGATGCACTAAAGGGAGACTTTATGACAGCGGCTTTCATTCAAGTAAGTCTCTATGAGCCTGAAGTGAGAGTGTTAGGCTTAGCTCAGCACATGTCCCTTCTCTTGCTCAAGAAGCAGCTGGGACAGAAACCTATAAATGCTACATAAAGCCTGGAGCTGTGTGGCTCACAGGTCTAAAATTCATCAATTGACCAACTCAGGAATGGGATTCTCACCACAATCCTGCTCAGCAGCAAGGCATACAGAGGTGAGTGGACAGCAGCTGCAGCAGCCGAGCACCTTTTCTTCTCCAGAGCTTACATCAGGAGTAAAGAAAGAAGGAAGAAAAGAGGCCATGCAACCTTCACTGAAGTCACTACCTTAATAGCCTTCTTGCTGCCCTTTATCTTTTCAATCTTCGCCTGGGCAAGTGTGACTCTCTCCCCAATTGCCTGGAGCTGTGCCCGGCTGGCCTCCACCCGCTGAGAGATCCTAGGAGGCAAGAACACTTCTTAAGCTGAAGAATCCAGAATCAGTGTTTTGTGTTTTGTTTTTTTAACCAGCCCGCTCCCAGCCCCTCAGAGAACGATGTGAATCTCAGGGGACCAAGTTGTTTCATAGTGCAAAACACTGCTGGTTGAAACATGCTTGTATCCATCCTATTGAGAGCTTTAGGTACTCCAACCTGAAGCAGGTTTAGTCCATGACTCACAGCATGATGTTCCTGTGGCTGTCTGAGGCACAGAAAGATGGAAAACTGGCAACAGACACAGTGTTGATAACACAGGGATGATTTAATTATTGCTGAGCAGAGCTTAGACAGAGTCAAGGCCTTTTATGCCTCTCACCCCACCACAAGAAGTTGGGAGGGGACGCAGCCAGGACACTTGATCCCAACTGACCCAAGGGATGTTCCAGACCATATGGTATCAAGCTCAGCATATAAACTAGGGAGAAAATTGCCCGGGGTCCACTGCTCAGGGACTAGACAGGCTTCTTTAAGGTGGTGGTGAGCAATTGTTTTTATTTCCATCACTTGTCTTTCTTGTGTTTCATTTCTCTCTCTTTTTTGTTATTTTCCTTTACTTTACAATATTATCATTATTATTATATTTTATTTCAATAATTTAACTGTTCTTATCTCAACCTATGAATTTTCTCACTTTTACCCTTGTAGTTATCCTTCCTCCTACCCTACAGGAGTAAGGTGAGCAAGGGGCTGTGTGGTGCTTAGTTGCCAGCTGCAGATAAACCATACCACTAGATCAGCATCAGAATGCTTTTGGGTGAAAAGGATTCTGTGGCAGCAGGGGAGAGCAGTCAGTGGCTAAATACCTCTGCATTCACATTGTAGACATATTTCTTCCCCACCTGGCAGCCAGGTGCATGACTGAATCTGCCTCCATGCTGTGCACTGTGGTTGCTGCACTGCTGGAACTGTCACACAGATCCAGCCAGAGGTTATGAGGGATGCTGGGAGCAGGCATCAGCTACAGGTAACGATGGGAGTCACCTTCTCAGAAGAGCCTTCCTTCCCAATGCACAACCAGCAGATTCTACCCAGCTACAAGGTCAAAAGCTGAAAGTCTTCTGAACTTTCACCCCTCTACAGTGAAGCTGGGGAAGACTATTTTTATGGCTACATAACCCATTAGGAGAGAGAGCACTCCACTTTGGCAATGTTTCGTAGCAATGAGTTCCACTGGATCATTCTGTGCCTGTAAAAAGCAATCTCAAGGATTGTCTTTAAATTTCACCCAGTCTCTCTTCGCTTTTGAGGAGAGAGCTCTTTTTCTGCTCTGTCTAATGCCCTTCAGTAATGAATTTGAGATCAGTAGTGATTCATGATTCCCAATTTCAAACTGTACCAAATCCATCTTTTCCAGTATTTTGACAGCACATTCTCTATTATAATATACAACTATGAAGTCCCCCCCTCAATGTAGATAGTGAAAAACAGAAAGTTCAAGCAGCCTATTCTCCTTGTACCATTCTGAAAAAAAATCCTTCACTTTCCCTAAACAACTTCAAGTATTTCCGTTTGTTTATAGCCATGCTCTCCTCTTCCTGGAGGCATGAAAAATCCTTCCATATGCATATGCACACAGCCTATTTCTATCTTATTCTCTTTGGAGTGGGAGGTGAGCAAAACTGAACCTCATGAGATTCTCCCTCTCAGAATTATTCTCCATTACCCCATTTTATTTTAAGCACAGTCTAACAGCTTGTATTTTGTACCAACACCGAGTACAAATCTGCTCATGATTTCCTTCCCACACCCTCCCTCTGCCTTAGTGGAGTAAGTCCACATCACTTATACACTTGATGGAATTCTCAGAGTAGTTTCAGTTGCTCCTTTTTCAGTGTGCATTTCCTAGCACCTGTCTGCAGCAAATTTCATGTGTCATAGGGCTGTCCCATTGCCTTGTTTTGTTCAAGTGTGAGATACCTCTGAAGGATGTAAATCTTTCCTAACTGCTCTCACCAGCAAATTTTCCCACCTCACAGTTCACCTCTTTTCTAGAAGTTTCATAACTGTATTGATTGACACTATTTCCAGTACTGGTCCCTAGGGGCATCTGACTATTTTTACTTCCTTCAAAGCTGAAAAAATCTAGTCATTTATTTCTGCTTTGCTGCTCTCCCTCAAATCAAAGATGCAATTTTCTCTCTCACCTGAGAGTAGACCTCTCTCATAGAAGAACTCCGCAAACTTTCCTGAAGCTCCAAATAAAAGTGAGGTATCGATTGCCTTTTAGCCAGTACACCCTGCTGACTTCCAGACACAATTTTCAGGATCTGACAAGGCACATGTTTCTCTCACAGAAGGAAGTGCTAAGCAAATAGTTAGGCAAGCTCAGGCTTGGAAACCAGTAAGTATTCTCCTTCCTTTCGCTTCATGAATGTGAGTGAGGGACACAAACACCTCCCTCACTCCCCTTCCTGCCCCATATTATCCCCAGTGCTTTGCCAGGTACTAACCTCTTCCCTTCCCTTCCCTCACTCAAAGAAAAAGTAAAAAAAAAAAAAAAAGAGGGAAGACGTCCATTCCCACTGCCCACCAAATATTATCAGTGAAAGGAGACTGTATCAGGCAGACAGCCTGCTTGCAGCACAAGCTGGGGAAGTTGTCCAGTGCTAGCTCAGGTGCTTCAAACCATGAGGGACGTTCTGTGAGGCACTCTGTACTTTCTCCTGTGATCTGCTCTGGGATTTGACTGGCCAAATCCCACTGACCTTATGAGATCTGCCAAAAACCTTCACCTGAGGTTGTACAGATGCAAGCCCACAACACAGAAGGAATACATATAAATCTACAAAATTAATTTATTGTTGCTGAACAAGATAACTTGGAAAAAAAAATTAAATCCTCTCAATCGAACTAATCCAAATTCCATCACATGTACAGGCTCTTAGAAGTGCATGATTGTTATGCACTAACAGTTCAAGATACAGCTTTATGTGTTAGTTACAAGAGACAATATACCATATCCTTACTGGAAAAAAAAACCTGGATAAAACCTTCTCATGTTTGATCAACTTGATCTACTGCTGTGGAAACTGAACTTACTCAAAGCACTCAACCAGTTTTTATGAAGAAAGCAAACAGGAAGGAAGGGATGGAGGGATATGGCCGAGGATTTCAGGGGCAGTGCTGGAGGAAAGGTGTCATTCAGACCTTAACCTCCACTAAAGGGAGGACAAGGACAATCAGGACAAGAGGGATTAAGTGTTAACAAAACAGCCCAATACTGCCTCTCAGAACCCATTGCTCAGGCAGCCAAAACCATCATGAGCATCTGAACCTACCCCATGCCTATTTGTTTAGTCGTTGTTGTGTTATTTTGTTCTCAGTGCTCTTTTCTGCTTGAGAAATGCCTTTAGTTAAATTCAATATGACTTGGGAGTTGCAAAGGAGCAGGAGGCTACAGTGACAGCCCCTCCCTTTCAGCAAGATATGCTTCATTCTGGACAAGTGAAAGAGGGGGTCTGTGGAAGAAGGAGAATACATCACCTACCTTCAAATGCTGGGCACTGAGCCAAATCAACTTCCCCCTCCCAGCACTTTTCTTTGGGGAAGCAATACACGTGGCAGATTAAATCTATCTAGTGGATTATCTCTTAATCCATACAGACTTTTATTTTCTGATCTAAGCAGATATTAAAGGCAACCTTTCAGCTGCTTTGATTCAAGCTTTCACTTTCTCTTGTCCCTCTGAAAATTTTTTGCCCTCAAGCCCTCTGCACTTCACCCCCAACTTAGATCTTGTTTCTCTGTTGTCCTAAGCCCTCATTCTGCTGCCTTTAAGCCACTCTCCATTTTACAGGCCATTTTCTCCAACACCCACAGCAACTTCCAGGAATACTTCCTCAAAATTCTTGGGAACCTCTTGGGGGCCTCTCTTGCTGGCCCCCTATCCTCTGTCCCATTTGCAACCACAGAGCAGATCAATTCCTCTTATTCATTATAACTCCTCTGATAAATCTCACATTCAGGTGGCTACTGAAAGACTTCCTCTGCGGTGTCTGTGTCTATTCAGGGAGGAAAAATTACTGTTTCCATACTCCCATGGGAAGAAGATTTGAGGCATTAGGAATCTGGGACACTGGATACTGCCTGACAGTACTGTTAACACTGGCAATAACGCTACACTTGTATGTGAGTCTCCAAGCACTTCACAGTGCCAACCAAAAGAATTGTGATTTTTATCATCTATATTTGCTAGGAATCAGACAGTATCAGAAAAAAAGTTTTAAGTCAGGGAAGGTTTAAAGACAGGCTGACAGATTCCCAGAAAGGTGTCTGAGAAAGACAGAATTCAGCTGTAAGGAAGCATCGCAGCAGCTGGAGACCCTTTGCTCTCTGTGTTGTACGTCCACATCACCCAAAAGTGACAGGGATGACAAAACTTCTGAAATGGGAGAGAGGACAGGCAAGCTGCACACCAAGGTGAATGAGAAAGGCTAGGCAACAGAGGCTGGAGCAAACCTCTCTAGAATACCAAAGAACTTCATTTTCATGTCTGAAGTACAAAAGTAAGTGATCAACCAAGGAGAAAGAACATTACAGAGCAGAATGAGAAATGAAGTTGCACAGGAGGATAAGGCAGATGAAGTATTAAATTACTTCTTCCTTAAATGAGGACTGTACACATCACCACAGCAAATCAGGCTTCTGGTCACTTCCCAGCCCAAGCTCCAAGCCTGAGAGATGGCAGGGGGATGCTTGGCATTGCTGTTCCAAACTTCAGGAATGAAGTAAATAGTAAATTTTTTCTATAAAAACTTGGCTTCTTCCTTCAAAGTCANTTTTTTTCCTATATGACGTGTGCTTTTATTAAATTTCTCCCTTACTGCAAGAGGCATGAATAAAAAGGGATTGAGTTCATGGTTATGGTATTTAATTTTATTTTCAGACTCTCCTAGTAGCTGATACTGGAGCAGGGTAACAAAGGAACGCTGTGAGAAGCCCAGTCCCCACTCCCACTTAGTGCTTCTGCCCCTGCAGCTGGCAACATCTCAGGATCAAGATGGGAAGAGCAAAGAAAAGCCTAAGACACTTATGGTTTGCAGTAATCCAGGGAAGCATGCAGAATCAGCTCACAAAGCCAATTCACCACAGAAGTCTGAAAGGCAAAAAGGAAAAATACATACTCTTATGAAGAGCCAAACACGTTCAACCACTCATAGAAAGATCAACTTGTTTGCTTTTTGCTCTTCTCTCTCCACATTTAAGCAGTTCTTAAACTCTTACTTCTTATCTGAGTAAGTGTAATCAGAAACTGTCATCATATACCATCTCTGACAGAAAGAAGTCCCAAGTGAGGCTGTGTAATCAACGTTCCTTCCTCCATTAAGAGTGCGGGTATTATACTAATTAATGTTTATCTCACTTTGATTGCTCCTCGAGCCTGATTTGCAGGTGTTTCAGCATTTGCATATTGCCCTGTTCCTGTGATGCTGCATGGCTTTGCAGACTGGAGAGTGATCAAGGTTGCCACGTTATCCTCAGCAGGATCCAGCATATATCACTCTCCACAGGTCACGTTCTCACACAAAACCCATTTCATTTTGATTTTTCATCTCTCATTTCACAAGGTACTCCCACTACTGTGAATTAAGTTTATGTACAACTGGAAACTTAGAATTTTTAACTACCATCACAGCACCCTTCTCCCTATTCCCCTGCAGCTTTTTCTCCCCTCTAGAAAAGCTGCTTCTCTTTTTCCCCTTCATAGAAAAAGGTCACAAACAAGTTCCTCTTTAACCTTCCAAGCTTTTTAATTGCCTCATACCACTGGCTGGTCTGAAAGCAGATGTGCTTTTGTTATTTTAGAATATATAGTAATAAAAAGTCAGTGTATACTAAGCAGAAAGTCTGTGCTTGCAAATAAAGTACACCATTAGATCTTTACACTATACTGGCTACTTTTGGTCAATCTACTTCTCCTTTAACAGTGTTAATATACATATACAACACAGTTTCTACCATCCGTGACAACTTTTGGAAAAGATGACTTTAAGTGCTCCATTACTTCTAAAAGAAGCAATGGAAAAGGTGGTTCTTTACCAGTACTGCTGGAGTTTCAAAGGTGACCTTTTGAGTTCCTCCACTGGCAGCAGAATTGCTTCCCAAAGCAGCAGCCATAGGAAGAGTCTTGAGATATTAGGCAGCTGATGATAGTCAGAATAGGATCACAGAATCACAGAATAGTTTGGCTTGGAAGGAATCCTTAAAGGCCATCTAGTCCAAGCCCCTGCAGTGAGCAGGGACATCGTCAGATGATCAAGTTGGTCAGAGCCTTGGTCAACCTGGCCTTGAATACACTGGGCACCCTGTTCTGGTGTTTTACCAGCCTCATCACAGAACCAGTCTTCATTATATTTAGTCTGAATCTACCCTCTTAATTTAATACCAGTACTCCTTGTCCTATCACAACAGGCCCTGCTAAGAAGTTTGTCCTCATCTTTCTTATAAGCCCCTTTCAGGTACTGACAGGCTGCAATAAGGTCTCCTCGGAGCCTTCTCTTCTCCAGGCTGAACAATCCCAACTCTCTCAGTCTTTCCTCAGAGGAGAGGAGTTGTAGTAACTGATACCAGCACTGTAACTAGTAAAAGCTACTAGAAAAGTATAGTAACTGGTTTGTTATCCTAAGAATCTCCACTCATCCTTGCACAAATCTTATAAGTATTTACTCACTGAAGCTCAATCTTTTGTAGTAATAGCCTTAAGTGTTTTCAGTTTTGTTTTTCTTCTCTTTTTTTAATCACTTGTGAAAGGAGGACTAATCCTGTTTGGTCAGAATTTTACAAGACTGTCAAAGATAAATTTTGTTTCTATGTTGCTTGAAGTAATAGATCTTACTTGGCAGATAGCCTGAGAAGGTGTTTTGGCACTTTGTAACCTTAAATTAATCAACTGTGTGTAGACAAACATTAGGTTTCTCACTCTCCCATCAAAGCTCCTTTCTCAGACTTGCCAAAGGTCTTCCTCCCTGTCTGTCCCCATTGAAAAGCAAATGGGTATTAATAGAGTCACAGGAAACAAACAGTGGAAAAAATGCCCAAGTGACCCTGCTGTGAACTATATTTGGGGTAGGGAGAGTTAATGCCTTAAAAAAGATCTGAGATTACTCTGAATCATTGAGAACATGTCTGATTCTACACAGACAGTATTTCTGTTACACAGCTCACTCTTATTCGACACTACGCTCCAGTTTTCCTACCAGCAATAGCTACAGGAGACAGATCAGCCTGGACTGAAATGTCTGATCTGTGCGCTCTCCCAGGCTGCAAGAGAAATTCATAAGCCACCAGCCAGAAATGCCGTTTCTTCTGAGCTTCACCTGAAGGTAGCAACAGCAGGAAAGAAGCACTGACAAGCAGTCACCCCAGCCCTTCTAGGCTGTGTCTCACTTGACCAAAGATACATCTCTATCATCATGTGGGAGGAGTGACATTTGCAGAGCCTTCCTCCCCACTGGCCAGGCAGTCAGGAAGTTTCTCTTTATTCTTAGCTTTCCCTCATACCTCCCAAATGGTTTTAAATCCATTTTCCTGACCAAGGTAAGTAGTACTCAGTTACACACGTGTAGCAAAAAACAATGAAGTGGTCATCCCTGAAGGTCTTGTCCTGATGTAAGGCTGCACATATCAGGAAAGCTGAGCTTCCACTCCTTCATTGGGATGGAGGTTTTTCACACCATGACAGCACATAGCACAAACACTGCTCCTAGTCTGTGGCGAGCTGATCTCACCAAAACAAGCCACTGTCCTCAAGAATAAGAATGCTGAGCAAAACATGCCTGACTCCAGAGCAGTACATGATTCCTGGTGATAGCAGTTCACACTCTCATTGTTCTCCAAGAAAACCACTGCTTTTCTTTGCATTTAATCAAACATCCTTAGAATTTCATAGCTTTTCACCCAAAAATCCCCAAGCAATTTCCAAGTGTTAATTAAGTCTTCCTTGCTTGTGAAACAAAGAGTGGAATCATTTTGTCCCTGGAACAAAGAAAACCTAGGGAAATTCACAGTACAGTCTCAGCAGATCAGAATTTCAGTCTGCAGTTCAGTAACTTGAACAATTTTGCATTAATTCACAGGACTTATCACATACCTTTCAGTAGCTGCTTAATTTTCCATTTTACTGAGTTTAAGGCCACCTGTGCAAGTTCATCTGCCTTCTTCAGTGTCCCCCCATTGCCAAATCCACCCCACTGTTGATCTCCGGAATAAACTACAGCCAGCAAGGACTGACACAAAATACTGACCATTCTCTCACCACCACCACCACCACTTCCTTCTTGGGATCCAAAATGTAGCCCTTACCCACATTTAAGACACATGTTTACAAGTAAAGGTTTTTGCATTGACTTGAAGTTTTCTCTACTTCCAAATAGCTGATGGCAATCACATGAAATTTTACTTGCAGATCACAAGTTGAACCCTTCAGTTTCCGTTTCAATAACGCATATCTAAAAGCTATAATTTACAAGCTAGTGCTAACTCCATAGAAACTGCTGTCCTGCACACTTGGACTTGAATATTCAGGAGAAGGCAAGCCCAACCAAGAAAAAGGACTTGCTACCATAAAATGCCTGTTTAAAAAAAACTACCTTCAAGTCTTCTCAGAACTAAGAGTAAGTTCCGGACTTTGATCACATAATAAGGGTCTGCCTCTGTGGTCTTCCCTCACTGTGCTGACCTGCTGAAGTTGTACTCAGATACTTGGTAAATGTCCTTTGAAGCACAATTTGGAGCATCCAGGTCATTCTGGTTTGCACTTAGTACTGTGTTTCTGCTTATCATGTTCATTGCAATGATCCCTGCACTTTTCAACAGCCCACATCTTGGTGAAATTTCTTCTGTTTCCTTGCACTCACTGCTTTTGCTCAGCAATGACCCTCTTCAGTATCCTGTGAGAGCTAGTGCGGATTCCCAAGATTCCGCTACATCCAAATTTTTGCTACAATTAAAATAAGTCCAACTACGTAAGATAGACTTTCTCAGAAACAGTTACCAGCCCTTTACCAGTTACAAAACCTCCCTGCTAACTTGGCTTTTCCCTTTCTCACCCTTGCTTCTCTTAACAGATCCTCCTCTTTCAAAACAGGCCTCCTTCTCTTAAAAGGAAGATTTCTTCACATATTTTTTGCAAATGAAGTTCGTTATTTAATAATATTTACTCCTCAGAAACAGAGGTTGTTTAGTGTTACTTCTTCATTTTCTTACAATCAATTGCAGTCACACTCAAATCTCAAAAGGCATTTTCTATGATATGCCCATCAACAACCTAATTTTAGTGTGCTTCTTCAACAAATTAGAACAACTTTTTATGACACCTTACCTATCTAACACCTTTCCTGAGTGATTACAGCACTTTCTTTTCAAACTAACAGTCACCGGAACAAAACAACAGAGAACTGCACTGTGAAGACCATGAACTTCCTTGCAATTTGGTACTGAGCCACTGGAAAGTTATATATATGTATATATCTATTGGAATGTTATATATACATCATAGATTACCAGAAGGCTATTCCTAGTCCACTCACACAGAGCAGAAGTGGAACAGCTTTACCTCCTCCTCTAAAAGGAATGTCTTGTTATGCCTCTTAGGGCCATCAAACATGGTGGTTTGCTGGTCGATCCAAAACAAGAGTCCTGAAAGTAAATTAAAATGCAAGCACCTCATTTTATAATGCGCATTAATCCAGAATAAGGATCATATTCTTGGATAAATTAAGAAGATAATCCAATTCACCATGGTGTGCCAGGGAGAGCAGGGGATAAAAATTCATTAGTGGCACAGCATGGTGAATTCCCTCAATAAAATGTTTGTCTGGTGGATTTAGAGAAGGGGATGAAAGTTTCTGGAGCCTGGGTTAAACAATTTGGATGGTAAAGTGTGTTAAAGAGAAACCCCAGGTGGGCAATTTAGGCTCTGGAGGACTTAGATGGAAGACAACCAGAAACTCCTTCATCAGCACATACAAATGGATCTCCTGTCTCCAAAAGCACCGTCTCAGCTGTCAGTTGCATTTACACCTAAACCCTTACAACCCTCCCCATTTGCAAAGCCGACAGCACCACAGCAAGTCAGAAAGACGCACCATGGAAAGGGAATTTAATGCGCCAGTCAAGTGTGAAGAACAGACCTTTGGCACTGGTGTTCCTGCCTCAACTCTCCCTTCAGTGTGCACACTCCCATAGGAGCGAGCCTGTAATACACATTTCAAGCCACTCTGTGTTATTTTCCAGACAGTTTTCTCCATGCTGGATTCCTAATGGAAGTCATGTCTGTAAAACAAAATGACTTGTTTGAACCTCTTCCTCCAGGGCTGACTGAGTACACAAAAGTCATCCACAAAAACAGAAAATTACTCCAACACATGTGAGTCTCCAGTGTCTGAAGCTGGTTGAGAAGGTAGAGCTATCACTTTGTGTAATAAAAGAATAATATGGCAGTTGTGTCAAGAGTAGTGGGAGCGGGAGAATCCAACAATATTGCCAAAACTGTGGGCTAAGAAAGAAGGGAACACTTCTGCTGTGAGGCACTGATTTGTTGTTATGATTTGCTTCTCCTTGCCTGTTTTCAGAGAGTAATAGCCACAGACACTTGCGGTCAGGAACTGAGGGTAAAGGTATTACTCTCTGGATGGGGAAGGTCATAAGATTTTTGCCAAAACTCTTTTAATTAACAGAGACTTATCACTAGACAAAATTATTTCACAAGAACTTGAAGGCTGCTACTCAATACTGAATTTTCTCCAACAAGGAACAGAGTGCAAACAAGAGACTTCCCTCTCAGCATTAAAAAAACCATGAACTAAAATAAATCAACAATTCATATGTACTGAAATTACCTTAGTTTCTCCTTGCTGTTTGCTTTTCATATTGCACATGCCATTTGTTTTAAAGCAAACTGTCTCTAATTTCCACAAGATATACCACTACTGCTGTAAGAGTAGAAAGAATCTTCTCAAGAGCTCCTCAACATCTGAAACTGTTGTGTGCCTCCTGCCTGCTTAGCAGGTTTGAGACTAATTCCAGAAGTAGGAGAACACCTCTCCTGCAATTTTGCACGGACCAGATGCCAGAAGATCTTAAGCTTAAGGATTTTACCAGCATCCAGAAAGAGCTGTGACCTGGTCTCTCGCAGAACAGTCACATTCCCTTTGCCTCTTGAAGGGGGTGTACAATGCCTGTGAATGCCAGTTGCTCCCAACCTTCCAAGCATCCTGATCACACCCTTGTGTCACCTCCTAAAGTCTTCTTCCTACAGTCTAGGAACCTCTCCAAAGCTACATCTTCACCAGCTGTTGAAGTTAGCTTCCAGAGGATCATGGCAACCCTAACAAATGAATAGTGCCTTACAAAGTGTGTGCTACACTTAAAAGGAAAATAAATCCACGTTACTTGGACATACATCTACAAGAATAACAGCTTGCTGGCAACACATCTTCCCCGCTCTCCATTTCCGCATGTCTGCAGGATATTCCACTGACTCTTTACCTCACTGCTTCTGCTTTATCTTCCTGGAAGCAAATGACTGCTCCTACAGCCTCTCAAGAGAGGTATCTGAAACTAAACTAAACCTAGCATCCTCTTTCAGATGACCTCTGGGACAACTTCAAAGTGCCATGAGGCACCTTGTTATTAAGCAAGAGTCGTAACACTCTCAAATTAACTAGAGAAAAAACTGATTCCCTTTGCTACAGTGCGTCTCTTGGTGTAAACTCACCTGCATGGTGAGCCATTACAGTGGACAGCTCCCTTAGAAAGATGCAACCCTTGCAGCCAGCAGAGGAACAAACACAAGGCAGTGCCCAAGCTCCAAGCTGCATCCCAGAGCCCCACTGCACAACCAAAAGCACAGTACAGCTTGCAGCAAGACCCTTCTTGGCAAGTTTCCATTCCACAGACCTCCTAAAATTAAATACATTTACACTGATGTATTCAGTCCCCCACTTCCACTACTGAGCATCCTGACTTATCACAGTAGTAAGTTTAAAACAAGGAGGGCTTTAAAACACCCAAATATACCTCATGATTAACATTTTGTTGGTATTTTCAATTTCAGAACTACTCACATCTCAGCTCTCCTCCTGTCCTAAAGATCCCTTAAGGCTCTGCTGCCCAGTCAGCTACTCCTTATCTCCCTTATCACAGCCTTACCAGATTTCTTCCCCATCCCTGACAGCATTTTCACAGTGCTTCTGTTTTCCAGCTACGGTTTTCAGAAGTGTGGCTCTCAGTTAAACTTCTGCTTAATATTAAAGCCCTTTCCAAATATGTAATATGAAATTAGTTTGAATCCAGCTGGGGAGGAAACTGGATACACTGGTTTAGCAAAGTATTATTCCAGACAAGCAAAAGACACTGAATAAAGATTTTAAAAAGTAACAACCATAAAATCTTCCATAAACTGAAACAAAGAAGTACAAGCTAGGGAAATTTTGTACACTGGACAATTTGGGACTAGATCACAGGCAAAGGAAACCAGGACCTTGATAACAACCTTCCAATCCCAAGTATTTGATTTCTTTCTACTACTGCAACGCTCCATGAGATAACTTAAAAAAGCAATTTTCCACACATCGATTATTCAAAAGTGAACACTTTGAATAACAAATTTCCAATATTAGAGATTATTAACATTTCCTTCCAACACAAACACCTCAGAAATTGAGAAATCCTGAAGGACAAGCCTACCTAACTGGGGGAGCACATCAGGAAATCTAAACTCATCACTTTATTTCAAGTACTTATCACAACAACATTCCTGTAAAATATTCCAAAGCACATGATTCCAACACAAGCCCCCACCTTTTCTCATTACCAATACCGTTAGTGAGAAAAAAAATTATGAAAGACTACTGTTAACTGAGGATTTGAACTGGTCATTCCACCTCTGTGATCTGTATCAAAACCCTTCTTAAAAGCCCAGGAGTTAAATTCAAATAGACATTATGTCAGATTTGCTATGTTAGAATATTTATGTTTTAAGCAGTATTAGTATCTCAGTAACTACAGGCAGTGAATCTGATCTTTACGGCAGCTTCCACAACAGATTAGTGACTTGGATTCAGTTAACACACACAAGCCTAAAACTTCCACTGCTTCAAAGCATAAACTTGAGAAGGACATGCAGCCTCTTGGTCTCGTCTTAGCACTGATACCAGCACCAAGAGGACAGGACTTCGTCAGTGGAAGGCACTGCTGGACAGCACTGGCCTAAGACATCGATCTATTGCCCAGCAATCAAAGCTGAGAGCTTTGATGTTCCCCATATGAAAAAAGTCAGGTGGGACTCTGCTCCTGAGGGTTAGGGATATGATGGAGAGGGATGCTGAGCAGATGTATCCCGCTCTAAGTGATTCCTGATTGCATTCCAGGGCTGCACTCCAAGGCTGGGCCCAGCGGGGATGCTCTGGGTCTCAGCCATAGTTTACCTGTGGTTTTGCACCCACACATCCCTTGATTGTCTATGAACTAATGAACTTTGCAGTGTCTCGTTCAACAAGTACCTTGCCACAGTTAATAGCAAGAACGTTTCTTTGAGAATGATTGGAAAGAAGAGAGGTTGGCAGAGACTTGTCACATGGGTTATTTCCCAAATGGCCCAAAAAGAGTGGAAGAGGAGGAAAGCTCCCTGTATTTTCTTCTAATTCCCTAAATGGAAAGGTATCTTTCTTGTGTCATCTCGACATGTTAATTTTAAGAATTCATATTCAATTGTTATGTCAGCAACAACTCTGAGCAGAAACTGTGATTAGCTAAAATGGAAACAAAGATCTGATTGTGGAAATATTCCTTTTTTCATAGAGAGTAAGAGACACTTTCACTCCACCTTCAACAAAGTACAGATTGGGTTGCCACTCTCAAAAGCACTGTACCAATCCACCGGCTCCCACAAAACAACCTCAGAACATCTGCATCTTTGTAGTACTGAAGTAACGAGCTGGACACAGTCAGCCAAGTCTGCCACAGTGAACAAGTTTCCTCTCCATCAACACTCGAAGCTGCCCTTTTCACAGATCAAAACAGTCAGCTTCCCCAGATAACACAGCTCCTCCCTGGAAATGGAAGACAGAGCTGCCTTATCTTAGGAAAGGGAAGATAAAAGGTCACTCTTCACTAAGTGGCAAAGTTCTCACCTTGAAAGCTTTGCCCCTTGATTGAGTGGAACAACCAAGGTCATGGAACTTCTAATCAGATGCCTGCGTAATTGCTAAATTGCTCTTAATTATATCAGAGAGCCAAGACCTCAATAGATAGGCAAAGCAAACAAAGAAGCCAATGAAGCCTCCTCCTCTGTTGTTGGAGAAAATTGGTAATTAAAAGTCATGAGTGCACCAAAGAGTGAGGGAACAGCATCACAGTCACTGCTCAGTACTTGGGAGTGACTTGCATACAAAGCAGCAGGCTTGTCTCCCTAGGGAAATTACAGGGGACTGTGTTAGACAGCAGAGAGGAGAGGCAAAACAGGAAAAAAACAGAGACAGAGAAAGAGTGACTCCTGTATTATCAAGAGCTTCATTTACCCCACACACAGCACTGCCAACCAGGCTCAAATTTGAGAAGTGCTTTCACATGTACAGCAGCTCCAAAATGCCTTCTCTCAGCCTTAGATCATGAAGTATTCCCCTAGTCTGAAGAGCACAAATCAAGTACACCTTGTGTTCAACCTAATCCAGCCCACACGCAGCCCTTGCCCAAACAAAGAATATTCCAGTGGAAAACCTTAATTTCCCTCAATAACCTGAGCTCAGCCTTAGAGATTGCTCTTTCTCCAGTGGTTACCCTTCAAAGCAGCACTATCAGAAACCAAGAGAACTTCAATCCACGCTTAAAAAAACCTTACAAAACTCAGAAAAAGACAGTGTGTCATGACCCTGCTCACACCATAATAAATTAAACTAGGTAGTCATGGGACCTGCTGAAATCAAAGCATGTGCTTTTACTAATTAGAATATGAGAAGATAAATGCCAATCTGCTTCCTTCCCAATGATACTACATACCATCTTAGAGCACCGAGATGTGAAAGATGGCACTGGACAGAAAAAGGCACCATGTTATCTACCATCATTTGCAAGCAAACACAAGAATCTCTCTGATCTGCTTTATAGACAGTCTTATAGATCCAATCCTAAAGATGATCATATGCAAGAGGTGCCAAGTGTGGACCAAATCCTTGAGGAGATGGACTTTGACAGATTATGATACTGTGGCAAGAAACACAGTCTCACTCAGGGCACTCAGCCCTTCCAACACACAAAAAGGGAAGTGTGAAACACCAAAAGCCCAAAGAGAACAGTTTGTACCTTGCAGAGATCAGAACAAAGAGACATTTTCTACTTCACTGCTTCAAGTACAATGACTCAAAAAGACGCGCCTTCAAGATATACTAAATAACAAAGCCTCTCCTTTAATATAAGAAGGAATAAAGAATAAGTGCAGCAGAACCAGTAATGCAATTTGTGGAAGTCTGCCATCGAATAAAAAATTAATAACCAACAATCTCTGACTAACTGTAGCCATTTCATTATGCTTAACTTTGACAGACTCAAATCTAATAAACTTGTATTGGAGTGCATCTGGTCCTTTTTCATCCCTTTTCTGAACTTCCATTGCTTACCAACGCAATGCCTTTCACTGCTGCAACCTAATCACAGCACTCTGCTTCGTAATGCTGAATGCTAAGCACCTGACCCCCCAGGAGAGTACTTTACCTGTTGAAGATATCACCTGACACCTTCTGCAGATACTGAAGTGCATCTGCCACCTGCTGCACAGCCTCCTCCCTGCGTAGGTCCGGCTGGATCAGGGGCACTGAGTATGTCTGACCTTCCAAAAAGTGCTTCTGGGCTACTGTGGCCATTGTACCTAAGGGAAAGAACAAATAGGTCATTACAGTAAACACACTACCATGTTATCACAGCAGTTATTCAGGAACTTCTACTGTCTGCTCCACTAATTGTTTTAGGAAAGCATTTGCAACAGAACTGGTGAGCTGAGGAGAATGGCACAACTAATAAGGCTGAGGTACTGGACTTTAATACATTCAAGCCAGCTACAGTGAGGTGGGAATCTCTTGCGTATCTGAATGTTCTTGGAAACCAAAATTTTATTTTAGCATACTACTTAACAAATCTCTGCTCATATTGTGCTGAAAACAAAGGCCAGAGTTAGAAGCAAAGTCAATTCAGAGTGGCAACCAGACTCATCAAAAATCACCCTGTCCCCTCCTCTCTTTCCCCATATTCCTTGTGGATATATTTCAGGTCATCCAACCCTATTATGCAAAAGGCAGTATTTCATCTTACACTTCTGCTTCAAGAAACACACCATCAGGCCCTTCCAAGAACAGAAGCCATGCAATTACAAGGCTCGCATGGGCACACACGCCCGCGCTCCAAGTAGGTTAATGAGAGTTCTTCCACTCTGAGACTCCCAGAAGCTGTTTGTTGCTTCTGGTGACTGGAATTTTCCTTAGTAACTATCTTGAAATAAGCCTCCTTATTTTAGAATCCTTTCACATCTCACGCCTGACCAGTCACTGAAAAATTTCGGTTGTGTGCCACATGGTTGTGTGGCACACATCAGAGCTGTATGCACACTTTTGGAAGCAGCTGGGCCAGTATCACTGCTCTACAGCTCAGCCAGGAGGCCACCCATCACCCATGTTTCCATCCTGAGCCTTGCTCAACTCTCCCTCAGCAATTCCTAGAAAGTTTGCCTCCCACGTCTCACAAAAATAAAAAACTTCCTGGGATTTGGAAGAACGAAGAGAAAAAAAATCCATTTCTCTCAGCACATTAGAAACTGCAAACTCACAAAGACATTACTGTTAGGACATTCTGAAGAAAGAACAGGAGTAGCGTATCCGTACAGTTTTCTAACCCAAACTTTACTGCTAGGTCTACACAACTCCCTTCAAACTTGTTTTGTCTGTGTGTCTTCTCATTCAGGCTGTAAAAAACACACAGTTTACAGGTGCTCATTACAGGGTTTCATCATACAGAGCTGCATACATCTGTATAAGAAAATATTCATTAAGCTGAGGAGAAGTAAAACAAAGTAGGATGAAAAAGACCAAGGTATCAGAAACAGACAGGTGCATCTCAAGATGTACCACATTCCCTCTGTGGTACTTGGAAGTCTGCAGGAGCTAGTTCAGAGAGCAGTGCTGCATGCATACCTGGCTCTATAGCAGTGCAGGCTGAGAATAATGGAGAAACACAGCCCATACTGGAGAAATTCACAAATCAGGGGCCTGAAGAGAAACAGTCACAACATAAAAAAAAAAAAAATTCATATGTGAAAATTAGAGGGATCTTGACACAATCTTTCAATTCCCTATCTTGCTTCACAAAACAAAGAGATAACAGATTAGACTTGCCTGCAGCCACTTCTGTATATTTAAGAAACACCATCCACCCTCTCCAAATTTTTCCTTTAAGATGATACCACAGTAGGGTAGGAAAAGCTTTCTGTAAAGGTGATGTGGCTGTTATTTAAGGGTATTCTTTTGGGATGCGGGGTTTGCTGAGTTGTTTTGAGGATTTTTTGGTGGAGGTGCTTAGTACTGAACCATATAAGACGTAAGGGCATGTAGAAACCTTTCCACAATTAATAAATATGCAAGATCAAGCTCAGCTTGAAAGCTGGCTCTGCTGTGAGTCTAGGAAGCCTAGACCTCTTGTGTTTCATTTCATGCATCACTGGCACCCAGACTCTGTATCTGCACTCTTTAGCGGCAATGTATACACACTGATTAGTCTTCTTGACTGGGCCTGCTCTGCAGACAGCAAATTATTATTTAGAGCTGTAAAACATACAAGTTAATCTGAGAGGAGTACAGCTAATTTTGAGACAGCAGTTTTTGATCTGCTGACCACAATCAAGCTTCAATACTTTTCCTTTCCGATCAACTATTTGACTGCCACCATGGAATAAAGCCGATAACACATAAATAAACCAGATAACCCAGCAAGGCTATGGCTATGAATTACTCTGGTCTCAGCAGCAAAAGGAGTTTATAATCCTCCCGGCCACTGGTCTAATCAGCGCTGCTGATGTTTGGGATGCCTATTTTTAACTCAAATCAGTTCAATGACCCAATTTACTGCAGCCAGATAAACAGCTGTAATTGTCCTGTCATGAAGTATAGTGGGAAGCACGGGCAAGAAGGAAACTTCTCAAACTTGTTTCATTATCAAAACCATTCCTTGGCTTTCTCAGGATTACCTTTACACATTCCTGTGTAAAGGTAATCCTGAGAAAGCCAAGATTTTCACCTCTTTAGGCCAGATGTGATGATACAGCCCCAATATGATCTCTCAGACTCTTGCCAATCCTAATTCTCCTGGTGTCCTTTCTAAAACCAAGCTCAGTTCAGCTGCTGACCGACAGATGCTCCCACTCAGGAGCAGCGCTCCTCTAGCTACTCCCAAACCATTTCTTTCCCTGCAGTCAGAAGCTACAGACTCTCCTTCCGGTCCCACTTGCTCCCTTGCAAAGAGAGGAGCACCCAGTATGGGGCAAAGCAGGAAAATCCCCTGGGTGCTCCTGCTCACAATGTCACAGTTTGTCTGTTGGTAAATGTCACCTTCACGGGTTCTCAGTAAAGACTCTCAAACGAGTTTCAGATTCTCACCTTTCCTAAAAAAAACCACAGCGGAAAAATACGGCAGACTCTGGAAATTACTGCCAAACACAGATACAAGAGACAATTCTTTCTGCACAAGAGAACAAGTAGGGGGTCTATAGCAAGGAGGAGGGAAACCAGCAAAAACTAAATGACTAGACTTGGGCAAAATCCCATGCTGCAGCTGCTATTTGTTATCTCTTAGGACCAAAATAATTGGAAAAATAAGCCAGTTTTACAAACGATTTGAGTAAGGGCCTCACCACATGGTTAGAATAAAAGAAGAACTGCTTCACATAACAGAGAGAGATTGCAGGAATAAGGAATATTTTAGAAGTAAAAATTCAAAATATTCCTTGCAGAAGCCAAGAAGGAAAGCAAAGACTGAACATCACTCAGTAATACTCACTCTTCCTTCATCTCAAACTCCAGTGCACTGAGAAGGAAGCAGCACATTTTCTTGCTATGCTCTGCTATCAGACTTAGTACACAAAAAAATAAAAAAAGCAAGTGCTGCGTGTTAAAATATATCAACTCTTCTACCCTATCCAATGGGTGCCAAGCCTTCATGTAACATGAACAGCAAAGGTGCATATAAATATCTTATATCTTACATATAGAAGGGACTTCTAGCAAAGCAACAAACTGGCTCCAGTATCACTCCAGATTCTTACAGAGGGAGCTGGTGTGCTCCTGAAGGAAGAACAGCATGCTCGAATTATGACAGCTGACATGAAATACCCTGATGCTACACTGTGAAATGTAGCCAAAGGAAGTACGAGTCACAAAAAAAGATATGAGATCACCTAAGAGATTTAATCACTAGTGGTGTGACCCCCAATGGGTCACACAAAGCAGAAGAAACAGCAACAGAGCTTTTTTTTTTTGTGATCGAAGAGGCTCTGGAAAAGAGCTGCAGCATCTGAAGGCTCCAGCCATTTTTTACTTAATTATTTTTTCTACATCAACTTTCATGATGAAGACAAATATGCCCTGGTGTTATATAATAACCTCATTTATTAAATAATTTTAATAAAATTTAACAAAGCAATTTAATAACGTGAAAACAAAGAGAAAAAGGTGGTTTTCTCACTGCAGCACTTGCTTCCAAGTGCTATGTCCTGATTTGGAAGTTCTGACTAGAGCTACTGACTGCTCAGGTTTGCACTTCTGCCTTAAGCTGTCTGTGCCTTTCACCTCAGGCAAACTGGCCCAAAGCTTCTCAGGCTGGTGCCTATTCCTCCACACTCAAAGCTGTTCTCTCCCTCTCAGTTCCAACACTCACACCGGCAAAAGCTGAGAGAAACAGCCCGAGTGGGAAACACAACCAATCTCCACCAGACTGTCTCGCCTTCCCGAAAGACATAAACCAGGACAGATGCAGGCTGAGAACTCCAGGGTTTTCAGGCATTTGGAACCAACAGCTGGGCTTACTGTTCACTCACCACAGCCAAGTCTAATACTCTGAGGGACACATGGAGCTCTGCCTCTGGAAAAGGAAGTATAGAATTCACTGCTCTGGAGAGGTAGAGAAACACTCCACCTGCTTTGCTCACCTCTCTCCCTAAGAATAAAATTCATGTCAAGGCAAGGTCAAAAAAACACTTGCAACAGAGCAAACAGAGTTTGTAAAAGAAGCAACACTTCCCTAAGTTCTTTAGAAAATACTGCTCTATGGAGGATTGACCATTGGGACGATTATCTAAAAATAAAACAACGCCACGACCTTAAAATATCTTAGTTTTTCAAAGGAACATAAACAAAGGCAATACTAAAAAAATAGCTTGGCTGCCCTTAACAGAGGCAAAATGTAAAGCTATATACAAACACTTACCAGACATGTACTTTGCTGTGAAAATAAAGGTAGACTAAGGCAAGCCATCAACAATACTTGCTTCCTTAACATGTTTCAAGAAACTAAAAAGAGCAGGCTCAGGGGAGAAGAGGGATTAAATACTTTGAAAAAATCATCAGTGTGTATACTTCAAAGCTACAACAGCTGCTTTAGCAATTACTGTGCTGCTGCTTCTGGAAAGGCAGCAAGAACTGGAGGCCTTTAAATCCCACAGGCAGTAACATCTCCAAAAAGAAGTGACAGGCTATCTCTAACCCTATGACTCTCTTTTGTAGGATCCTAATAAAAGATCAACGCCTTGTAGACACCTGTAAGGACACAGGGATCAGCAATATCCAATAAAACACACGTCTGCATATCCCTCACCACACTCCACTACCCCACCACCACCAGTATGGTTCCAAAGTGGGAACAGACCAAGCCAGAAATGAATCACAGGTTAAGATCAAACACACTCAAAAGATGGAGGACACAGGCTCTGGGCATAGCTTATCAGAACGTGCTGTCTCCTGACAGAGGAAAGTCACATCCATAACTTGGTTAACCATTAGAAGTCACCCCAAATTGCTCCCAGGGAGAAATTTCTTACATGTAATACTTTCTACCATGTTTACCTGGACAATCATTTTCCCATGGTCAAATCTGCTAGCATGTTCAAGTCATACCTTGATTGTTCTGAAGGCTTGCCTAGAGGCTATCCCAACAAAATACCAGAATTAAATCCTCCAGGGAAAAATTAAGAACAATATAAAAAGTTAATTATAACACCTTGTCCTCCACAGATAAAGCATGCTCCTATGAATTTACCAGCTGCAAAAGCAGAAAGCTGTATTTAAAAAAGAGACTTGAAAAGCAAAACACATCATTGCATATGCTCTTCCTGTTCAGGGGCAGGATAAGGCAGTGTGTGCACGCACACTCACACAGATGTAGACACTGAATCTGAAGCTAGGAGCTGCTCAAATGCAGCACAGGAGCCTACATACAAGTCCTATTATTATGCAGCATACAATCATTCTGCCCTGTGTTGACACTCATGGGAGGGGATGAAATTTAGTCCTTCAGCAGAGCACACAAGAGGTAACTATCCTGGATAAGAGAGCAGGATGCATTTCCAGCAGGGAGATGCGAGGTTCACCACAGTCCCTGCGCTAATCCAACTTTGGTAAGTTAAGAGGATGAAAAGTCTATTTATATTTTTTAATTAACCATCTTCTACAGTGTTATTAAGCAGCAATCAAAGATGCAGATGCTACTGATTTGACTGGTAAGAAAGTACACTGTGCTGAATATTAAGGAACTCTGCCCCTATAAATAGGTCTAATCACCATCTGAAGGCTGGAAGGCAGTGATGAAAGAAAGCATTAATAAGACTTAATTAGGCCCCGTAGCAGGCTGTACTCCACCAGGGTGCTCATGTTATTAGATGTCTCTTACAGTAGCACCCTCAAACTCCACTGTAGATGTTAAGTGCTTTGGTCTCAAGACCTCTAGTAGCTATTTTAGGCAAGAGTGGGGTTTCTCCATTTTTGGAGTGCCTGGCATCAGCTCGGATTTTGCCTCTCAGTGCAGTTTCTGGAACAAAATGACTCCAGATTTCACCTGTCCCACTCTGCCCACTACCAAGGGGTGAATTAAACTGAGGAGCTGGAGTTCCCCAGACACAGAAACTGGCAACAGGTGCAGGAAAGTGTAAAGCTTGAGAAGTCATCATTCTCTCTGCCTCTTAGCAGCAGGAGCACACCATGCCCCAATCTACATCACAAGGTTACTTTAGCCACAGCTGTAAAAACCATTTCTGCTCCTCTCCTCCAGCTTTAGAGGACACTTACTCAACCTCAATCTTTCAGCCTATCCTTATGGAATAGCATTGCTTCAGAAGAACTCCAGCAACGAAAACTCCATGTAGAAAATGAATACTACAGGGCATCTCCTGCTCCCACAGCTGCTCATTGATATGGGACTACCTGAACAACCAAAACCTTTTCAAAAGGAGTCAGCCTCACGTCACAGCGTGGCCCTGCAGAAGCAGTAGAGCACTGAGGAGCCTGACAGTCAGCAGGATCACCTGAAGAAACGCTCCGGCCTGTCAAAAATCTGCTTCTGAAAGTAAGCCCAGCATTTAACGCACCTCCTTCTCAAGAATCCAGGAGGGGGAAGGGGGGGGAAAACAGGGGGGCGGAAAAATCCCGCTAGTTTTTCCCTCTAATTTTCTCATGCAAAATCAGCTCCACCCTCCTGCAGAGGGACCTTAGCTGCAGATCAAACCACTGCCACAAACCATGTCCTGGTTTTCACCTCCACATTCAGTACCCTCTGCTCCAAAGTTCTGGAGTTTTACAGCCCCCAGGCTCCAAATGCTGTATTACAACAAAGCCTTAGACAGTCAGTTAAGGAAAGAACCGAATCAAACCAGCAACCAGATCAGTTCCTGCCTGTTTTATGCATTCAAAGGCAAAGGCAATGCTTCCATTTCTAGATGACAGGAGGGGAACTCACTAAATAAGGAATGTCTTCAAGTTTGTTGACGTTTCCTAGAAGGAATATCCCTACAGAGATATCAGCAGGAGCTGATGACAGGAGCTGATGAAAGGCTGGGTCAAATAAATGACACCTGAATGGACTATTTTCTGGGAAAGGTTATCTTGTGAAGGGGTCTAAGCAGAGATGATTAGCTACAGAAATTGCTTTTCTGAGTGACAAAAATGATTCCCTTCAATCTCTTACACCACAGCCATGGGAAACATAACAATTTCAGACATAATCCTCTTCTTCCTCTGCACATCACCTTTAATCTAAAAAAAAGTTATTAAAAAAAATCTCCCTTGCTTCCAGGATTACTTCAGTACTATTTTTCCCCAGCCCTCAATCTCTACCCTTCCCTTTCACTCCCCAAGCTGAGCTTGACGTGACCACAGTCACCTGGTATTACCCAGAAGCCAGATTGCAGAGTAGTTCCCAGGAATTATTTGCTTTAAGTTTTCTGGCCCATGAACTCCTGAGCTGAGAGGAGAGAACAGAACTTTGTATCTGAAGAAATGAAGATTTAAAACTCAGTTTAAATATCTGGAGTGATAGAAGGAGGACAGATGCTAGGAACAGCAGCCTGTGCTGCTCTGGGAGTGCCTCAGGCACTCCTCTGCCTCAGGGCTCTGGAGGTGTGGCTGTTTCTCCCCTATTCCAAGCATCACAGGAATACAGAGATATGTCAGGTGGCCTCTACATCCCAGCTTTACTGCTCAGACAAGACAAACATAATGAAATATCAGGAGAACTTATCAGCCAACCTTCCTAAAATAAAGTCTAAGCAAGGGAGAGTTGACTGGAGCACCTCTGATTCCCAGAAAATTCATGCAGAAAAGCCACTACAAGGACATGCCAAAGCCACTTTACTTCCAGGCCTTGCCTCTGGCAAGAGCAACACTCTCCACTCCCCTTTCTTTCACTGCTCCAGGAAGGCTCTGCATTTCAGGGAACTGCCAAGCTTCTACCTCATCTACTCCAGGATAGGTCAGCCCAGTCTGCAAATGGTGGCCAGCAACACCAGCCACGCAACCTCCATGAAACAAAGAGGTCATTCCAGGCAAACTCCCAGCTGACATCTGCCGCTAACACATGAAATGCCACAACCACTGTCAGCACTGTCCCACACTCCTTGTTGGAAGCTCCACTGTGACTTGCACATAGTCAAGAATTAGTCTCCTCTGCAATAAAGACTCTCCTCTTTGGAAAGAGGTCTTTGGGAAAATCCAAGTGCTATTCAACCATTCAATATCTGAACCACATTTAATAACCAATAAAAGAAAACAATAATTTAAAAAAAAAAAAGAAGAAAAAAACTCCAAACAAAATGCCACCAAAACACAAAACCCCCACAAACAAACAAACAAACAAACAAACAAAAAACAAAAGGAGGGGGAAAACTTTATCACAGGATTTCCTGTTGATTACCAAAATAAAATACTATCAATGACTATCACTGCTGGACATGAATTCACATCCATCAGCATCGTTTCCTCATGTGCACAGCTAGATCTAGTAGTCCTGTGATCTTCTTACTGCTGGCCAACTCATTCTTTATTTTAAACATAGGAAAAGATCATTCCAATAATTGCAATTATCATATCGGCATTTGGGTTCACTTGCAAACACTGGCAATGTTTTTATTTGACAAATCATTACAACCAGCACAACTATCAGGAGCGTACTTGCAACAGTACAAAACACCCAAACCCCATCACAAGCCATTACCTGACTTTCTGAGAAATCACATAACACAGAGTCCCGTGTCTCTCTCAGACACCACCTTCTCTTTTTTTTTCCTCCCTTCAGGCTGCAGCATCTGCTGTCTGTTCCTACAGGGTACCTGATCGACACTGAAAAGAGGCATTGCCCTTGCCATTCCCTGAAACACTGTGTGGAGCTCAGGAGTCCTGTATGTCACCGCCAACTTGAGGATTCCATGCTCCACGCCTGCCTGGCAGATCTCCCAGTTCATGTCATGGCTCAGCACCGAAGCACCACATAACAATCACAGAATGGCTCAGGTTGGAAGGGACCTCAGTGGGTCATCTGGTCCAAGCCCTTGCTCAAGCAGAGCCATCCCAGAGCACCCAGCACAGGACTGCGCCCAAACGGTCCCTGAATATCCAGTGAGGGAGACTCAACGACTTGTCTGGAAAATCTTTTTTTGAGGCTGAACAGACCCAGCTCCCTCAGCCTGCCCTCACAAGAGAGATGCTCCAGACCCTAAATCAACGTTGTCGCTCTCTGCTGGAGTTCCATGAATCACGTGGCCTGAGGAGCCCAGAAATGGACACAGCACTCCAGGTGCGGGCTCACCAAGAGCGGGCAGAAGGGCAGGATCAGATCCCTCGACCTGCAGGCAATGCTTTTCCTAACGCACCCAGGATAAGAAGCACAACGAACCATTTTCCAACCTTGCTGTCCCTCCCTAACAGGCGCTGCTAAGCTCTCCAACAGCCGGCGGGGCTCCCGACGGGCAGCGCCTGTGGCCCCCGGAGGCGACAGGCCGCAGTCCCAGCGCAGCCCCCCCGCGGAGGCCCCGCTCGGGCCCGGCGGGAGGGTACCCACCGGAGCCGCGGCTGCTCTCCGGAGCGGTTCACTGGAGCCGTTCCCCTGCACCGCCGGCCGCGCCCGGGTCCCCGCGGCCCTCNCGTCGTCCAAACGCTCCTGGAGCTCTGGCAGGCTGGTGCTGTGCCCGCTGCCCTGGGGAGCTGCTCCAGTGCCCAAACACCCCCTGGGGGAAAAACCTTTCCCTGATGCCCGACCTGAACCTGCCCTGGCACAGCTTCAGGCCCTTCCCTGGGTCCTGGCACTGTCATAAGAGAGGACATCAGTGCCTGCCCCCCTCGTCCCCTCTCAGGAAAGTTGAATACCACTATGAGGTCTGCCCTCAGCCTCCTCCAGGCTGAACAGATCAAGTGCCCTCAGCTCCTCCTCATAGGCTTCCTCTCCAGACTCTTCACCATCCTCGTGGCCTTCCTTTGGACACTCTCTAATAGTTCCAGCCCGACTTCGGCACCTGGTTGCTTCTTTGCTTCCACGTTATATGGCATAGAGTATGGCAAGCAAAAGGGGGAATCTCTGTCTCACACCACTCTCCACTGCTCCATTGCCAGAGCTGGCAATTTAAAAGCTGACTTAAATACAGAATTTTAGAGAATGTTGCATTAGTTTGTTATCGTGTTGCTTTCACACTTGCCTTTTCCATTCCAGCAACCAAGGTCTCCCAGCACAAATGCTCATGAAAAATGAATTGCAAGACCGCAATCTGTAAACATTAAACCCGCACTTTAAAGGGCTTAGTGCTGCACATGACAGGTATTTGAATGCTTTTCCCCTTCAAGATCAGAAACAATTTCTCAAGACTTATGTAAACAGTTACAACTTCACACCATTTGAATAGCAAACACCAGCCTTTGGATGCACCAGGGAACACTTGTGATTTGGATGTAGCATTAAAAGTGGCGCACAGGGGAGAAAAATAAGGCAAGCCTCTTCAAACAGGGAATGCACTTGAAGACATCAGCACCCACTCATGCATATTCAGCTCAGGGGAAAAGGGTAAATTCATTACATAAATTACGTGTTGTAGATTGTTTGCTCGGTTCCACACCTTTGCAGTGGGAAGCATGGACTAAAGTGGGGGAGTGATGTTGAACACAGTGGAGTTGCTGAGGAGATCAGCAGCCAGCAGCAGCAGCAGCAGCAGCAGCAGCAGCAGCAGCAGCTTCCCTGTTTTAAAGCCTGCAGGAGGTGCAATTCTTGCCCTTGTGATGTTTTAATGATGGGCCTGGTAAGACCCACAAGTATGGAAGGCATAAGGGCACAAGGCCTGAGCACTAAGGACCAGGGTAGGAGCTATTGAAAACTCTCTGTGAGGAATGGAAAATCCTGCCAAAACCTCGAAGCAGATAAAATGTCAGATCTATCCGAGTCTGAGCAAGGAGCATGTGTGTGGGTGTCCGGACCTGTCAAAAATAAAATGGGGAAGCGGATGCAAGAAGCAACAACCCAATCTATTCTTATCCATTTTTATTTATATACTGCTGACAGAAAGCCCTCCAAATTCTTTTTGCTGCTTGGTGAAATGCAGTTCAAACCATTTACAAAATTCAAGAGGAAGCAAGAGGTGATGGCAGGCTGACACGGTCCCTTCCCATGTCCACCTCCCAATCTGAGGAAGGGGAGCCAGCAGGCTTCCAAAATCCATTGTTAAAGGACAAAAGGAGAGCTAACAGAGAGAGAGAAAAGGAAGACTGAATCTTAGGCTGGGTGGGCAGAGCAGCAGGGGTAACAGCAAGTCCTAGGTAAGAAGCCATAGCAGGGCAGCAGTGGACTGGGTAAAGCACTAGCAAGACCCTGGTAGTATGTGAGAAGCTGTAAATGGTTGTGAACTCCTGAGTAATGTTGTCGTATATAAAACTTATTGTCTTGCAGACAAGATCTGTCTAAGCAGGCACAAGCAGGTGTGGACAACAGCACAGAAAGAGTCTGGAGGCAAATCAGGAGAGTAGCTGCTTGACACAGTGTTTACTTCAACTGCAAAGGCACCTGTCTCCATCCAGCTGCACGGCTTGGCTCATGGAACTGGCAGGTGGAAACGGAGCAACACCATTCCCAGCCAGTGGAATACTGGACACAGTTTCTTCTCTCTCCAGAAAAATGTTTACTGGATACATTTCATAACCTTTCACTGGCTATTTTTGATGGTCTGGAGGACAGGACCCCTTTTAGTTCAGCAGGGGTTACTTTCAGGGAGCACCTGTGACCACCAAGCTCACCTTCCACTGCCTTGCACTGGCAAGTTTCAGCCAACAAAAAGTCACACACAGTATCTCTCTCTCTCCTCCTGTTAGCTTTTCCATCACTACAATATTCAAGGGCTTCCACCCTGTCCAGAACTGTTGCATAAAAGCTTTTTTTCCCCTGTAGGCTAGAGCCATTGCAATTATATATACACAAACCAATCACTCATCTATTGTTGTGTCACAGACACAAATTCATGTGCAGCAGCCAACCCTTTTAGATTCACATTGTACTTGAACTCATTTTCACATTTCTGAAGCTGCATTTTCCCACCAGACTGCTTTTTCTGAAATNGCAGCAGATGAAATTGGAAACCGACAAAAAATGCTTTGCTGAAAAAAACAAAAAAAAAAAAAAAAAAAAAAAAAAGGCCAAACCAAAACACTCAACCTTCAAAACATTAAATTAACTTGCTCTTTCTATTGTTATCTTTTACTGAGCAAAGTCACCTTGGGCAGGTAGTTAGTGCCTCACTCTTCTCGCTAGGAAAAGGGGAACAATAATGTTTTTCCATCTTTGATATTTTTAGGATGGAAAATGTTGCTGCTTAATATTTATTATAATGTTTTATACCAAAATTTAATAAAATAAAACTCAGAACCTGAAGGAAAAATGTAAAAAGTGAGGGTGAGGAGAATACAGGGTGCTGCTGTGGTTGTGTTTTGAAGGTGTTGGAAATTCTTGTAGTCTGTTGAACAGCATTTGTCAAACATTCAGGCAAAACTGTCTGAGTTGCTTTTGCAGAAGGTCAGAACACAGATCAGCTCTTACTCCAGACATCCCTCCCTCTTGTTTTGGGAGTTTTCAGATCTGAGGGATGTTTTGCTATTCCAGTTGGGAGTAAGGTTGAGCTCACCTAACCTTTAGAATTGTTTGGAGCTCAGATTTTGCTTCAGGTCTGACTCTAATGCTTTGCTTGTGGCATTGCCTTAGAAGAACAGGCAGGAAGAACTCTGTCCCTTGTTCTGTCTGGTGACAATTAGCACCCTGTCTGAGTGCACACTAACGATCAGTATATGCTCACAAGATGTTGAAACAACACAAAACTAAACAGTGTTCTGTCATTTGGGAGTGAAAAGTAAAAGGTGAAGTACCTTTATTTCCCCACGGCATATAGATGCTCCAAGTGTAACAGGAATGCCTGTATTACCTCTGAGGTATTCTTACTGCAGGGGGATAAAATAAGGGCCAAGTGCAACCCCCTTTCCTTTTGCACAAGCTTTCTTCTGACTCAGATATCTGGAGACACTTTTTCCATACACTTCCTCACAAACATGTGGCTTTCCTCTTCCCCTAGCAGTGGGGCTTTGGGGGAAAATGCAGTGGAGTGGAACGAACTAGAGCCTGAAGTTGATAGAAGCACCATATCTGTAACCCCTTCTCAACCACTCCTGTTTCTCCTCCTCCTCAACTCCTTCAGCTTCTACACTTTCTCCCCCATCATCCAAGCCTACTGCTCAGCCCTGGAGTCACAGCTTTAAACATCACTCACCAGCATCACATTACTTATTTCTCGTGAGTGCCAGAGCCTTCTGATGCCCTGTCCCTGCACTGCCCATCAGACTGTAAGTTCTCCAGGGTACAGTGTGCCACAGTATTTCACACAGGGGGCTCAGGCTGAAGCACTGAGGCATGCTGGGAACCACCCCACCCCACCCCAAAAATAAAAATGCAACTTATTCAGTGAAAACATGGGTATAAAATGACTCTTGTATGACTGGCACAGGTTAAAATGGTACCTCTTTGTATGACTGCACTGAACTAGTGTCTGATGCACCTTGAACTTGTTGGCAAGGAAAAGCAGGATTGCAAAGTTTGTCCTAAGTGTCACTGGGACGACTCTTAGCTGTGAACTCCAAAGTGCCATTCTTCACATTGCATCTAAACAGTTTTGCATTCTCACTGTAATAACCTTTGTTGACTTAAAAAAAGGGCATGTTTCCAAAATAAAGGTATATCAGTGAAACAAAAGTAACAAAAAACAGACCACAAAGAGTAGAAAGTCCCTGGGGAGGAGCACAGATGAGGACAGTGTTCTAGGCACATCCTTTTATTCTGCGACTCCTTTCCAGACTGTCAGAACATCCCCAGCCCTGAGAGTCCTGAGTGGGGCTGACCTCACTGCCCATGTGAGATCTGTGGGAGCACAGCACAGGAGTGTGGCTGCAGGCTAATACTTTTATTTCTGTAATGATTATTCCTAAGAGCATGGTAACAGGAGGTAGAGATCAAATCCATGCTTCTTGCATAACTGAACAGAACATTCCCGCTAGACTACCTGGCAAGAGATCAAACCTCCCATACCAGGCCTTTATAAAAAAATAAATGAAAGAGAGAAATATTAAGAACAGCCATGGCTAAGAGTATTCTAAGGTCATCCATTTAGCCATGCTCCCAACAGGCCCAAATTACTTGTTTAATGTTAAAGTCAACACATACAAGACTCACAGAATCTGCAACGTTCTGTTACACCCTCACATTCTGTAAGAACCATGCACACAATCCTATACTCACAGTCTGTAGCACCCAGCTATTTGCCGTGCAGCCCCAGCTACCATTTCGTATTCAAGCCAGAAGCCAGCTATCCAAAGCTTTCTCCCGTTTCCTGCAGCCATGGGCCCCTTTGCTGGCTGTCCTTCTGGTGCCATAATAAAGCCAGGAGTTGTCACCAAGTCACTAATTGCCCTCTGCCACATAACGAGGGCATGAACCCAAGGAGGAAGGAGCCAGCCACAACTCCCAGCTACCATGTTAGTGAGTCGTTATGAAGATCTCTCTTCTTTTGATTCTGACATCCATTAAGTTTATTTAGAACAGTGTGGGTGCTAAATATTAGATGTTGCTTCCAAAAAAACTGAAGATTGACTTTATTTTTCCATCCTGAAAATCTCAAATAAAAACCAGCATTCTGATGAAAATTCACTGCACTCCCTCCCCAGATTTGGACATTACTTTTTTTTTAAATTCTTCTGGACTTTTAATTCCTAAAACGAGAAGAAAAAAAGATGGAATTCTCAAGAACATGTCTTCCTTTTTATAAAAATAGCTCCTTTAAAAAGTCGTATTTTTCAAATCACATATATTTAAACTAGGAACTTTAATAGTATTTTATCAGTTTCCAACATTAGCTTCAATGTTTTTAATTGTACATTTTAATGCTTTAATACATGTCATTGCTGGATACAAAATAGGAGATTTCTGAATATATTTGGAAAGTTAATAAAAAGAGAAGCATGAAAAGAGATGCAAGACCCTAGAATAAAGATTAGGACTAAAAGGAACTGGAGAGAAATATGTTCTATTAAAAGCCTACTGAAAATATTAGTGTGTATTTAGACATTCTGACAAATGCTTTCTGAATACTGACAGCAGAACACTCAAATCATTTTAGGACAGTCTGTTTCCAAGCAGAATAATGAGAGGTAAAAGCAAGGGAGAAAAAAAGAAAAAATAAGCTTTCGGTAAATAATTCATTTTCATTATTGTCACCATCAATTAGGACTCAGTCCTGAATCATTTAATTGTACTTTTGACATTGCCTCCTAAAAACATATTTCAGAAAATTAAGTAATATGTGATTAAGAAAAATTTGCAATTAAATGAAATTTGCACTTTAATAAAAGCTTGTTCCTGCAGACTCAGTTTCAAGCTGGAAATCATGTTTTGTATTTTCAAACATAAAAGCTAAATAACAGAAATCAATATTCGCTAGGAATAAGCCTCACACCTGTGAGAAGTTCATTCAAATTCCTTGCTGTCAATAGCAATCTCCTGTTTTAGGATTTAAGGGGATGTTCAAATTGGTTGGTTTGTGCAAATAATTCATTATTTGATTTAGTTGTTGAACCAAAAAATTAAACCCTGCTTTTTCCCCCCCACCTCCTTTTTTTTCTCCTTTTTTTTTTTCTCCCCCCGCAAAGACATGCCCAAAACATTGCTTTCAGTGTGTTTGGTAAATAATAAAACCTCGATAGTTTCAGGGTAAGTTATTTGCTATTTTTTGGCTGGAACCAACATTAGTTCTGTAACCTTTTTTTCCAGATATGTGTAATAAAAACAAAGGACTAGATTCATAGAAGAGCCTAGGCATTACATTCTGAATTTTTTTCCCAGTTTTTACTCAAATGGACATTTAGTGAAAACTTGAAATTCCTACCTGAAATATTTTCTTTCTAAATGAACAGTGAAATACATGTTAAACATTTCCAATGAAACTATTAGTTTTGCATTTCAATCTTTCAGATGCCTTGTACTGCTCTTCAATATTCATATGAAGCTTACTATATGAGCCTATTATAATTCCTCTATGCTGCAGGCCAAATTTCCTGGTGGTCCTTAAAGTTATGCCATATTAACTGCCTTATAAAAGCTGTATGCCAAGATGCCATGTTAATTCCATAGGATTTTTCACTAGAAACATGATTTTTTTTTTTGCATTTGTGTTATAACATCAGGTCCCTACTTAATTCTAAGACCTACAGATGTAATCTTTCTTTTCATTACAGAGCAGTAGGATACATATCTCCCACTTCAGCCCTTAATTCCCCTTCATTTTAGAGTGATGTAAAGAGGCCAAAATAATAGTGTGCACCACAACATATATTTTAACATCATTTTGTCATTGTTTCATAATAAAACCAGTGCATTTGTTTAGCAAGTATTTCTGTTAGTATTTCTATATGCTAGTGAAACTGCATAGCTAATTAAAAAAAAAAATAGTAGAGCTAAGCATCTATACATTACTCCACGCTTT
Source organism: Hylia prasina (assembly GCA_013397195.1). Taxonomy (NCBI): domain Eukaryota; kingdom Metazoa; phylum Chordata; class Aves; order Passeriformes; family Sylviidae; genus Hylia; species Hylia prasina. The sequence continues at coordinate 390,461 of VYXD01015041.1, read as the reverse complement.
AATTTTTTTCCTGTTCCTGGGAGAAGACAAAGGGCTTAGGAAAAACCCCAACAAAATTTTGTCCTCACTGTTTTAAATATCAAAAATATTCAGTGAGTGCATGCCAAATTCACAAATAATTTTTCATTGTTTATTTTGATAAGTAAAAACGATTTTTTACTACATCCATTTTATCACGGCCTTCAGTTGTAGGTGAGCACATCCACTAAAATAAGCCAGGAACTGAGGATCTTCATCAGGAAGACAGGGCCACAGCCAAGCTCCTAACATCCTGCTCAGGCTGGGCTTCAATCAACAACAAAAGACGTGTTCTCAGAACTACACAGAACGTGAATATGACCTTGAAGTTCCCACTGAGTCCTAAGCATCAGGGTTGAGCCCAGAAATCCTGGAGAGGCCTCTTTGTCTATTTTTATCCGAGTATTTTGCTGCCAGGCAGAGGTGCTGAGTTGGATTGCTGGAGACAGGCTACATCCTGCCCTGAACAGTGAGACAGCACCCGTGTCCTTTGCCTGCAAAGCCTTGGGGCACTCCTGCCTTTAATGCGGGCAGTTGTGGACATGTCCCTGTGTGGAGTGGGGACTTGACCTTTCTGGCACGCAGGGAAATAGGTAAGCACAGACATGGCCAGGACAGGCCAGTCCAACAGCATTAGGAGCAAGAATCTGGCTTGTAAGGAAGAGTCAAAGGGCTCAGGACCTTCACAGAACAACTGCTGCAGGGGAGAGAGAATATCTGAAAGGATCCAATCATATAAACATAAGGAAGAGAAGGATTTTTGAATGTACCTCAAAATGAGCATGTAGGGCTTGTCAGAAGGAAAATAGAAATATAAACCAGCTACAAGAATATCCCTTGAAATTCAAACTGGTCTAGTAGTGGTGGCACTATAGCCAGAGGACAGTTGGGGCAGCACCTACCTCTTACTATGCCGACTGGGAAGTACAGTTGAGAGCTCCTGACTTTATTTTGGGCTTAGTTCACAGAATCACAGAATGGCTTGGGTTGATAGGACCTCTGGAGATCACCTAGCCCAACTTCCCTGCTATAGCAGGTTGCACAGGATCGCATCAAGCTGGGTTTTGAATATCTCCAGAGGAGACTCCTCAGCCTCGCTGGACATCCTGTTCCAGTGCTCTGTCACTCTCAAAGTAAATAAGTTTTTCTTCATATTCTGATAGAACTTCCTGTGTTTCCGTTTGGGCCCTGTGCCTCTTATCCCATTGCTGTGCACCTCTGAGGAGAGTCTGGCCCCATCCTCTTGACTGTATTGCTGATAGTAATGCAAATGGTGGCACAGCATTCTACCTTGTCTTTATCATGGCAGAGCAGTCCATCTGGACCAGCACTAGCACTGATGAGGTAGTTTTGCTCCTTTTCCTCTTTGGAAATCTAACCAGGACAGGCAGACTATCACGTTAAGAGTTCCTCCATTCCCTCTTTGAATTTAGGCCAACAGGAGCTTGGCCTTGAGTATGCACCATTACCTTCACAGAAGGGAAGGAAATACAAAAAAATTAATGCCAAGCCCAATATTGTTTCAGACACATTTGTTGTTTTATAGGCTTGTTTTGTTCAGTTTGGTATGGTACTGTTTATGTCCTGAAATCTGTGGTCTGAAACACAGGAACGTATGTTATGGAAGAATTCCCCCTGCTGCAGAATCTCAGCCTCTCCATTTCCAGGAGCTCAGGACAACATGACGAACTAGTAGTGCCAGGTTTGCATTAAGAACAACCGGTTTTATTTTGGTCCTCCTGAAAATTAATTTTGGTCTTTTTAAACTGACTGGCTTCATTCCACAACCACCAGAGTTAAAGAATAAATACTCTATCCTTTTTTTTTTTAATGATATCAAAATTCATGCCATATCAAGAAAGTGTCATCTGCATCTGAAAGACTGGCAGAAGGAGGTAAGTGGAAGTTGGCAGCTGATGCTTTGGCTGGACAGACTTTTGTGCTTGGCTTGAACTCACTGATTTCAAAATGCACCTGCCTGCCTGGAGCAGCTTATAGGATTTGGGTCAGAACTGCAGCTACCAGGAAAGCCTCTCCCTCAACCCTGCCTCCAGTTTTTTCTTATCATTGTCATGCTTATATCATGTTTAGAAGCACTAATGCAGCCTGATCTCACAAAACTATGTCATACTAGTGGAAGGAATAAACAATGCTTGTCTGCCCTCTCCTTCTCTGTACTCTCCTTCTTTTTATTTGTTATTATTGTTATTATTATTTTTTATATGATGACTCTGTGAGAATGCCAGATTTATTTTGGCAGATATGGCTGCTAATTCATATCTAGTATCACTGAGAGACGTTATCTGAATTTGGGATGTCTCTCTACTTATAATCCATTTGTTATCTTAACAAATATTTGTGTTTTGTTTATCTGACACAGATGACATGTTTATTATTACAAATAAGCTTCTTGGTCATGATTCACATTGGTCTCTATTATTTTGGACTGTTTTCATTTATCTGTAGGCAGGTCATTCTTTTTTATGTATTCTGCCACAGTTGGTTGTGTTCTGCCTTTCTGTGCTGATCTCTGTAAAAAAAGCCCAAAACATTCACATAAAAAATTAAAACTCAATGAGAGTGTGTCCAAAATCACCACTCTATGACATCCACCCAGCAGTAATTTCAATGTGAAACAAATTACAAACCTGAACAGATGGGAAGCTTTTAAACAAATCATAACGTAAGTTGTCAGCATATAGCTCTGGCTCCTTTAGGATCCAGACCTACATGATCTTCAAGTCTTACAAAGTGGACTTCAACCCAACTTTCAAGTTTTGAGTCTTCCTTTTGACTGTACTCAGCATGTCTTTGTTATAAATATTCAGCCATTCTCTTCAGTTTACTGAGAGCACTTTAGTACCTTTATGCCTCTTTTTGCACATTCACTTTTCTTCCACAACTTCCACACCAGTCTTGCCTGCAGACAAAACATCAGCCTTCCCCTTGCCTCAGTTCTGCCCAGCACAGTGACTGACAGCCTGTGCATCCCTGTTTTCTTTCCCTTCCACCCGTCTCCCTGTGTGTCATACTGCCCAATTCACATCAGTTTTTGTTCCCCACCATCCAGCCACTGTTACTTCTTGCGGCTCCTTAGCCCTCCCTCCTTCCAGGGACAAAACCCTTTGTCCTTTGCCATTTCTTTGCTTCCCGAGGTGAGCACTGCAGAGAGTGCTGCAGAGGGAAAGAGTAACTAAACCATTATCTCTGCAAGGGAGCTGCTGTGAGCTGTGGGGATAGGTTTTTTTTTCATCTTATAATAAGACGAAAAGAGTGTAGTGTTGTTTCAGAAGATATTTCTGCTCACTATCTGAAAAGATCTACTAGGCTGCTCTTACTTGAGAGGTGTACAAATAAGGTAGCCAGAAAATCAGCGGGCAATTTCTCTCTGGCCAGTATTGTAAGTTTTCAGATGCTTGCCTTGTCACCAGATTGGCTTCAACCATTGCCAAAATCCCATCAGTTGTGAAGAAATCCACAAGACTGAATGGCTTGTACCCAGAGCTTAACCTTATGTTAAGCTAATTCATGCCACATGAAAGCTAGACCTGCCACCATTTGACCTATCTCCTGCTCTTTAGGGGTCTCTCAAAACAGAAGGGTCGTTTGTGTCTTTTGCATGAGGCAGAGGTTCTACTCTGTGCAGTCACTTGCAGCTGTGTGGATGGTGGTGAATGTCTGAAACAATTCCGTTGTGCTCCTCAAAGAAAAGTCTGGAACAAGTTCTTTCAGTTTTGAGTTTTGTCTCTTCATATGAAATTCTTCCTTGAAATTCTTTCAGACACCCACCAAAAGAGAACACAAAGATATTTGTCCCAATCAGCATGTCTGAGCAGAAGGGATCCTGTCTACAAGCAGATTTAATGGCAAAAGTTGACCTGAGCAAAAGCCTTACTCCATAAATAATGAGCAACAAGAGACAGGAGCACATCTCAGCAGCGACCTCTTCAGCAAACATTTGGGCTGCCTCTAGTTAGACCATGCTGCATATAAGGAAGTCTGAAAGATTACCTCAAAAGCCAAATAACCCCAAAGACTCAAGTTTTTAGAAAATTACATCCTTTAAAGAGATCAGTCCATTTACCTTACTAAAAATAATATCATCAGGTGATTTGATCAGTCACCTTCAAGGAGAGAACAAACTTTAGGACTAAGGAGCTCTTTACCCTGGTAGAGAAGGGCATAATTACTCATGTCTGGAAAATAAAAAGGATAACTTCATATAAGAAAAATATTCCAACTTGTCAACCATGACAGAGATAATCCACAGTGACAAACTATCATGGAATGAGACAAATTCTCTAGCTTTTACTATCTTCCCAGTGGTTCCAGAAGCATTTCTGGAGACACATTTTTCTTAAACTCATGCTCCAAGCTGCATGAGATTATACAGTATGTAGCACATCCAGCCAGATGCTTTATTGACTTGTCCTAGCCTTAATTTTCCTGAGAAGTCAGCATCTGCTTATCCCTGTTACAAAACCTGAGCACAGACCAAGCAAGCCACACTGTCAAGGTGAAATAGGACTGCACTGAGAGTCTGTAACCAGAAAAGGATCTGTCTGCTTCAGATGAGGATTGAGTAAAGGCAAGAAGCAAAGGCTCTGGTATCTGAGACCTCATCTTTAGTCCTGCAGCTGAAAGCCAGGTCTTACGGTCTACAGTCTTACCTTCTTTAAGCTGAATTCTGCAACAAGGTGAACCTTCTTGTGTTGAGGCCGTTGAATTCACACTGCACAGTAGTATGTATAGCACAGCAGTATGTGTAGCACAAAATTAGAAGCAAAGGGAAAATGTCTTCTATACCAAACATAAAGAGTTGAAATGTGGTGAGGACAAATGCTGCTTCTGTCAATTTTTTTTCTCATCAGAGGAACACAGCTAAGCTGACATAAATATTTTAAACAGCTGCTCATCAGAAAAATGCTGTATTGTAGCCTGAGCTGAAATGCATCCTGTTCATGAACGTTTTTGTTTTCTTAACAGGATTTGATTTCTGCCATTGCAGAAAAAACTAGTTGGAGTACGAGTTTACACTTAACATTATTCAATTTCTTTTTATTTTTTATCTTTTTTTTTTTTCCTGTGTATCTTATGCAAGGTCAGATCACACAAACTTGTCCCCTCTGAAAATCTACATGTAATTTGGAGAAGCCAGTTAGATAATACTGGGAGAATCAAGCTCATATTCAGTTGTTTTTTTTTTTCCATTTTACTGCAGAGTTTACAAAAGACTCAACAACTGTCAGCTCAAACGAAAACCTGACTGGCTCTGAAGAAAATGTCTCTGTGTAGCTTTTGCTCTCTAGAATTAATCAATTAAGTGGTCAAAGCTTAATTTCATGAAAAAGACAGGAGATAATGTAATATTTTAGCAACATGAAAAGGGGAAGTGCAGTCTGAAGAGAGACCTTGATTCCTTTTAATTTGCAGTAAATAATAGAAGGCTGCAGTAGCACAGTTCAAATACAGTCAAGATTTTAAAATGTGTCAAAACCACACATCTCGACTAAGGCTACAATCCGGAATTTGTGCCTTCTCCTGATGAGCAGCTGTTTTAAATATTTCTACGGCAGTTTAGCTGCACTCAACTGAAGAGGAAAAAAACCCCAACCAAAATGGAAAGAAACTGAAGTATTTGTCCTTACCACATCTCAGCTCTTTAGGTTTGACTTATAAACTGAGACGTTTCCCGCTGCTTCTGGTTTTATGGTATCAATATGAATTAACAATTCAACAGCTGCAACACAAGAGAGACAGAGAGATTTCACCTTGTTGCAGATGTCAGGACTGCAGATCACAACACCTGACTTTTAGGCGCTGGACTAGAGGGTGCCAGAGAACCACTCGCACCTTTACTCAGTGTTCACCTGAAGCAGAGGAAACACTGCTGTTGATTATAATGTTTTCTAATTACAGGCACTGAGCAGTGTCCTGTGTGATTGTGAGCAACATGCTTCTTGTGTTAGCTTCATTTTATCCATCTGTTTAACAGGTGTAAGCAGATAGTGACTTGGCTTGGACTCAGGATGGTGAAACATCTTCTCATTGATCTGAATAGTTTTGGATGCGGCATCAAGTGGAAGAAGCCTGAGTGAAAGAAGCATTCAGGAGATACACTTTTTTTCCCCCCTCTGTCCATAAATAAATGAGAACATTATGAATGTTCTCATAAATGAGAACATTATGATTGTCTTGATTCTATTTTGGAATTATTCATTTAACTCCTGCAGAATTTTTGGGGGGCTGCAGGCTGTTTGCAAGCAGTTCTGAGAATCTCTACTTGAGCAGCTGCTGAATTCCAGGTGAGACTGAAAAGGCCCATCTTCCCCCAGAAATCAGAATGAAAGATGGAAATACAGGACCATGACTCTCACATCTCTTACCTCCCATCTTTCATTCTAGTTCTGTGGGGTTTTACATGGTTTGTGCTATGCTTCCTTGCCTGTTCTCCTTAAGAACTTAGATCTGATGGGAAACATCAGCTGTGGGGATATTTCACTTGCCTTTCTGACAGGAGGAAGGGGAGAAAATGTTAGCTTAGTTAAGCTGAGTTGGCCAACATTAAATGTGCCTTCCCTTAAGTACCAGGGACTTGATCTTAAACCTCAATAATCTTTGTTGTATTCCATGTACACACCTTCCTAAATTCTTCCTCCTCAAACAAAGACAACAGAAATGCAGGTCTTAGAGAAGTATAAAAAACTTTATCATAAGCATATGATAATAAGTCCACAAAATCATAGCTGGGAACCTAAGGTATGTACCCTGCTTCTCCAACTGGAAGCACTCTGGATACTGAATTACCAGGGGTAAGTTGTTACCTTGCAAGGCTGAGCCATGGAAGGTGAAGGAAATTGGGATCAAATGCAAGAAAGGAGGAAAAGACAGCCTGGGTTTGCTGTGATGACCTCCTGCCCAAGAAGAGATAGAGTGTAACTGAGAAGGGAATGCCTCAAACAGAATTTCAAATGGAAAAACATGGGAAGTCTCTATCTGTCAAAAAGGCTGGAGTGATTTGTTTGCATCAAGTTTCAGTGAGGTGTTGAAAATTAAAGTGAGATTATGACCTCTCAGGAAATGTTACAAGAATATTCTGCAGTGAAAGTTGAAACACTTAAAGGTACATCACTAACACTATCATGTATGCTTTTATTAGTACACCCTTATTCATGGATTAATTTTACTCTAAGTTAAACAGCTAAAGAAATATAGAATTAAATAATGTACTATTAGACCTTTCCATTAAATCCTGGGACTTGGCACATTTTTATTTTGTTGTGGCTTTATAATGCATGCTTATTTTAATTACTACTGCTGCACTTTATTTGTAATTGTCTGTGCAATGCCCAAGCACCTTGCTAAGTGGATAAGGAAAGCACTTTATTCCGTAAGAACATAATTAATCCATTATTATTCATTATTATTTTTTTCTGAAATGGACTGAAAATAATCAGTTCTTTGAAAAATATAATACCAACAAATTATCTATGGCAAAAATAATTTTAACAGAATTCAGGCTTTTCTTATCTTCGCCATTGTTTCCTTCAAGATAATATCTCTCCTAAAGAGAGAAGCAGCATCATTTAATGACCTGAAGTTTGGCCTAAATGCCAAAGATGCTTGAAATGAGAGATCTGCTGTGTTGTGTGTGTGTGGTGTTATCATGTTTCCCCTGCCTCATCCCTCCTGCCTCATCCTCTTTCCCCAGCTTCCTGCATGGTCTGGGACAAATCATTTAACCACTCTGTGTCTGCATTTCTCTTTTTCTGATGGCTACAATCCTACCATTCACCTTCTTCAGAACAGTCCTTCACCAGTGTGCAGAGCTTTGCAGATGATATATGTCAGGTATTGTGACAGCAGAATCAAAGGGCCACAGTGATGGTTGGATAAAAGAGGAGGTGTTTCCCAGCTATGCAGGATCTTGCTCGCAGCGAGAAAGAAGACATTCAGTTTCTGGTGAGGTGCTTGCAGATTCCTCCTGGCTGAATACCCCACCTTAACTGAATTTTCTTGTTACAGAGGATTATGCAACTATTAACTCTTGAAGTTTCGTAAAGAGATCCTTGCATGTTAGGCACAAAAGTGTTCTGCTGTATTTCCTTTGGCACATGCTCTCTTTAGAAACCTGGAAGGTCAGGGCTGGTTGTAGCATTTTTGTCCACCAGTCACCACACTTGCACAGAAAACAGGTTTGTTTCTTATTCTCCTACTAATCTGCTTGGCTTTAGCTTACCAATATGTGGCCGTAGGTCTCTGTTAAATTTATGACAAAGATTTATTAGTACAAATTAGGCTAATGAGGCTGGTCAAGCAAATGAAAGGTGCAGAAACAGTGAGTGAATACATCAGGTTCACTCTGTGCAGTAAAAGTCACATATTCCGATAGGCTTTGAAGCACTGTGACAAAAGACTTCCAAGCTGTTTTGCCCCAGTCATCCAAATCAGGATTATTTTTTCTTTTTAGTTAGTATTTCCTTAAGAATACATATATAACCTGGCTGACTTTACCTGGATAGGCCAGTGTGATGTCTATGACCCTTATTTCTTCATCTCTTTTATCCAGATGGGCTGCAAAGGAACACGATGTCCACTGCAAAACCAGAACCCTGCACAGGGCTTGCCTTACAATTTAAAACAGCCTCCTCTCTTCTGCCAAATAAGCAACCTGTGCCTGAAGTCTCTCCTAACAATGCTCTGTGTGTGTGTGTGCGTGTGTGTGTACATACGTGTAGGAGTGTGCACATAGCCACCCCTGTTCGTATCCCAGAATCTACTAATGCCTAAAGCATGTTGTTTCCACTGCTGTCCCTGGACTCTGTTCCTGTGAGGCAAGACTGAAGTATTGAAGTTCAGCAGTGTCTTTGAAAGCAGACAGCATGCCAGCACAATTTCTCAAATGATCACTTCCACTCCTCCCCAAATACAGCTTAGGTGTTTTCACCTCCAGTCTTCCTGCGTGTGCCTTTTTTCACATTCCCCTACAGCCATCCTTCTCCTTGCTAAGTAATGCCAGTTTCTGCTCAGTCAATCTCCTGTCATAAAACATTAATGACACACTAGGCAATGCGATGGAGGAAAGTTTCCTGTACAATTTTCCAATAAAATCATAACTGTGTCAGATTTGAATGCTCACATTCCTTAGAGTTCACTCTGGGGTCTTCCCCGAACACACAGGGTACATGTGGGAACATGTTGTGATACCCCAAAGCTACCTCTAAGTGTTTGCAAGAGAACTGTGAATAGCAGAGCTGATTTAGGAGGAGTCTCTGATCAGTTTCCAATCCTGGTGATTTTGTTTGCATCAGTTTATATTCCTAAGGCTACCTGTGAACTGAAGAGACTGGAAATACACTTTCAGCTCATCTGAAGCAGATATTCTTTCACACTTCTTCTTTGCTCACTTCATAAAATCCTTGCTACAGTGCAGGTTTTGCTGATCTGAAAAGGCTAAATGAGAGTAGCTCTACACCCAAAATCACTTCAGACCAGTTGCTTTTCATTCTGTGGCCCCGCACTTTTTCTACAATGAGTCAAATCTACTGGCATGCTTGTCTAAAACCTGACTGCTCATGATGCCTCCTGGATCTTCCGCACTCAGAGTGACTGGATAGGATTTTACCCATTACAGAAGTAACTTCGTGGATCTACACAGAAGTTCCTGAAGGTAATTTCATTAACCTTAGCCAGATTATTTACTGATGAATGCAATAGAAAGCACACAGATAGTCTCTCAGACTCAAGGTTGTAAATTTGCAAATACTTTTGGCTGTGGATAAAGAATGGCAAGAGAAGGTATTTCTTGAGAAATGAAGAGAAATCTGCATGGAGTCTAACAGCAAAGGCCCTGCCTGTCAGCTCTCACCTACAGCACCTACACCCCCAGCAAAACTCCACAATAAGCCCTAGCTTTCTTCCAAAGAACCTAAAGGACACCAAAAATTTCAAGCAAGTTCCTTTAACATCCATTTTCCTCAGAAACTGCTTCTGAGGTATTTAACCCTGCATTCAGATTACATGAAGGACACTGAGGTGCTGGAGCAAATGCAGAGAAGGGCAATGAAACTGGTGAAGAGTCTGGAGCTGAGGTCATGTGAGGAGTGGCTGAGGGAGCAGGCGTTGTTTAGCCTGGAGAGGAGCAGGCTCAGGGGAGACCTTATCGCTCCCTACAACTTCCTGAAAGGAGGCGGTAGTGGGGTGGGGATCGGGCTCTTCTCCCAGGCAACCAGCGACAGGGCAAAGGGAAAAGCTGCACCAGGGAAGGTTTAGGTTGGATATTACAAAAAATTTCTTCACTGCAAGAGTAGTTAAGCCTTGACACAGGCTACCCAGAGAAGTGTGGAAGTCACAAATACAAGCAGACGTGGCTCTTAGTGCTATGGCTTAGCATGGCGCTGTTCAGTCAAAGGTTGGACTTCATAATTTCGGAGAACGTTTTTACCCCTAATGATACTACGTTTCTAACCAGGTAAGCTAAAAACAGGGACATTATCAATACAGCAGCCAAAACGAAAAGTTATTCACGTCACTTTGGAAAAAAAACCTCGAAACAAATCACCAAGCCACCCTGGATAACGAAAGCACAGCAACACTCAGAAACGCAACTCGGCGAGAAGGAGCAGACGGGGTCCTGGAGGGGTTGCGAAGGGCTGAGCAGAGGGCTCGCCCCGGCACTGGCCGCTCCGCTCGTTAGCGCAGCGAGGCGGCACCGGCACCCGGGCGCGGCCGTACGGGCAGGGGGCGGCGGCGGGCAGCGCTGCCGAGGGACCCCCGGGAGGGGACCCCC
>VYXD01015041.1:288576-379293 GCA_013397195.1 Hylia prasina | reverse complement strand
AGCGGAGTAAGTGCGAAGGGGGAAGAGGGGGCCGGCAGGGGTGGCAGCGGGGAGCGGGCGGGTAGCGGGCTCTCTCCGGGCCCGCATCCAGCGGGGAACTGGGCTATACCCCCCTGCAGCCTCGCACGGAGGGAGAGGCAGCGTGTGGGTGGGGAATCCCTCCCTCGATGCGTTCTCGGGGAGAGCAGGCAGAGTGCAAAGAGGAGCCAGGATGCTGCTTCCAAGATGCATCAGCCTCCCGGTTCACCGCGCTCATTCCTGTGGACAAGTGTCTGCAGCCCGTTTGGAGCCCCTCGGGCAGCTCACCCGCGGTGCTCACACACGGCATCGTGCCCTCATTGTCTGTCAGAAATAAGCAAGTTCGTGATCGACGATGAGTGCGGTTTAGCCCTGGCACGGAGAAGCCTCGCAAAGCACAGCAGCGCTGTGGTCGCTTCTGCTTGCCTTAAGTTGCTGGTATCTGTCAAAAAACCTCTGTCATCCTTGGTGTGAGCTGGGGTTTTCCTGCCCTCACTGATCTAAGGGGTGCATTATATTTCATGTGATGTGATAGGTTCATAGAGATACAGATGCTGTACTTAGATACTGAAATGTATTGTGTGTGCATGAATGTATAGTACACAAGGATGAGCATTCCAGCACTATAGGTGGTGGAAAGGGCTACTATTGAAGAGCAACATTCTCTCAGACTATGTATTCAGTATATGCCATCAGTTCACCAGCTGATAATTACAGCTGCAGTCAGTATTGTAATTTCTTTTGTTTAGGCACTTGGAAAGCAGGGGGATGTTTTCTGGTTGAAAGCCAGAGTTAGTAAAGTTAGAAGGAGAAGGAGCGTAGTTTCTGCTGTGGAAAGCATAGTTTCTTTTAGATAAGAAAAAAACTAATGTAAGTCTATAAAACTAGATTAAATGTCTTGCCTAGAATTGTCTCTATTGTCTTAATTATAGTGATGTCAAAACAACTGAAGTGCACAACACACAAGTACATATGAAGCACACAAGCATAAAACTTGTCTTCCTTGTCCCTTGACAATTTAAATAAAGGGACTCTTCTCTCTCGTGTTTGTTTTGAATACACAAGCAGAACTACAACATGGAGCTGGATTTTCCACTGGTGTAAGTAGAGTTATACCACTTCATAACAGCTCAGCATCTATCATGTGATTCTGTGAAAATCAGTGAAGATATTGCTATTGGAAGGAATGCTATTAAAGGAATAGGTACAGTCAAGGCATGTTTGAATCCCAAAAGGCATATGCTTGCTTCTAAAATACTGCACCGTAAGACTCAATTTTGCAATCACAACTTAGAGGAAATGAGTGGGCTCCTCAGAGTATTAATGCAGGTAGAAAGCCTTTGCAGGATCTGGCTCTTATTCATGAAATAGCTGGAATTTGAAAAAACAAGTGGGGACAGATCCTGAACTCATGCCAGTTGGTGGTAAATCCAGAACAGCATGGTTCGGATCCCTCAAGTCAAACCAGTAAGAAACCCCCCAAAAATGCATAATCAACCTCACTGTTTTTTCCGGAGTGACTCTCTGCAGTGAAGGCTCTGTAAGAAACATCATCTTGGCAAGGGCTTTCCTTGCTTCTGCATGGAGTTTCTAACATATGTCATTACATAGACTGAAGAATCAATTTCTGTGCATCAGCCTAAATACTTCTCCTTTTCTGAGCCCTTTTTGCAGTGGGGTTTGACTGGGGGAAGAATCGTAGGGTTTTTTCTTCATGCCAAAATGCACAAAGAGAAGTGCATTAAGAACACAGCTGACTGCTGGTATATCATATGATGATCTATTTCAGATAGATAGATAGAAGGTTGGATGGAACCTTTTCTGTGTAAAGTCAGGGCTGCTGCTGGAGATAACAGAGCAATCTCTGCAGCGTTCTTCGCTCAGGAAGATTAAAATAGACTGATTCTGTTTCCTTCTATAGCTTAAGGAAACCAAAATCTTTGTCTAGAAAAGGAAATATGAGAGATGCCAAACAGTCTACATTTCTCACTGCTGCAGGCTCTTTTTTCCCCCCCAGTGATGTATATACTGAGTTTCATACTCTCCTGTCTCTGACTGTTAGAGGGAAATCAAAGAGACTGCTAAATCTAACTTAAAGGCAACTTGAATGGAGGACGATGAGTCTTTCACAACCTATTGCAGGATGCCCAATATATGATTCAACTCTCCAACCCGCAAGTTGTCTTTTTGCTTTTGTGTGACAGCAGGGTACATATATGTTAATACCTACACAGACCAGGTATCTGCTCTCTCTTCCCTCCCCCCACCATGTCCAAATGTATTTTTCCCTGTTATAGAGTCTGAAATTCAATGTTCCTTATCTTTTTTCTTAGCCAAGGGTAGAGGATTGACTGCTCATTACAGAAAATGGCCACTCTAAACAGAACAAAAAGGATAATTTAGCATATTGGGATACAGTGGCTAAAAGGAGGGGTTAAAGCAGCACCCAGGTAATGCCCCACTGTCTCTGCCCAGTAATGGAATTTCCTCTGCCCTCACAAAACAGGATGTTTAAGTGTGGACTTGTGCTGGTCCTTCTCACCTCAGACACAGCCCAGGGATTTTGCTCATTTTGAGTCAGGTTTGAGCACTTTTTTACAGCCCGGTTTACCTCAGGCTCTAGATACAAGTGGAGACCTGAGCATTTGGACACATGTGACTATTCATGTGAGCTGGGACAGTCTTCTGCAAGGGATGTCTTCTGCAACAGAAGCATCTCTCTTATTTTAAAGAAAATTTCAGTCTTATTTTTGTTGTTAGATTTTGTAAAAACTGACAACTTTTTCTTCTTTAAAGCTTTAAAAAAAAACCAAAACCAAACCAATAAACAAACAAACCTACATTTTAAAAGGGAAAAAAAACAAGCCTATCTCTGGAAATAGAAGAATTTTTGACCTGTGCAGAGGCCCCAAATTGTTGCTGCATGTCTTTTTGTGTGGGAAAGGTGGTACTCAGCTTACCTATGAAAGGAGAGGAGGAAACAGAAAAAGATTTTTGCAGAGATTTTCAGCAAGAATTAGGCTGACTATTATTCCACGGCATCTGTCTCTTTCTACCTTAGGAGGCTATTGCATAAGCACCTCACAGCTTTAAAAACAAAAAAATAAGGTCATTCGTCATGGAATGTTTTGCTTTGAAAATACAGGTTGCCAAATTAGCATAGCTCAGATCACCCTTACGAGGCAGCCTCTTGTCTTAAGGGACCATCCCAAAGCGTCGGCAAATCCTGCGAGTATAAATTTTCCATCCCTTCTTTATCAGAATACAGCCTTCCTTGCCAATCCCCAGTACCCTTCATTGAGTATCAGGGAAATGCCACAGGGTTGAATTTAGCAAATAAAAGTCTAAATGACCCAAATCCTCCTGGTTTTTATCAGAGAAACTCTCAGTAGGAGCTGTCTGTGGAAGCACTTCTGATTCTGAGCCCAGGCATTAGCGGGAAAACTCACTCTGATAAATACAATTAGAATAATAGCTAATAATCCCTTATACTTCCTTCCATCAAAAAACATGGCTGCAATTCACAAACATTCTGTATTAAAGTGGCATTAAAGTCTTCTTTTAACCATGTCATCAATAGTGAAAAGAAGACACAGAAAGAGTATTTATCTAGCATGACATAATGGATCGAAATATTATCTTTAAATTATTAGCCTGTGTTTGCCCTACAAGATAACTCTTCATACAAAACAGACTCCATGAACTCTTAGAAGAATTTTCCTAAAATCACATTTTCCCAGAGATCTTAAGACTCATTTTGGATTTGTATTGGACTGAAATCTATATTATTGTATTTTGTACTGGTTTAGGTTAGAATTTTTTATCCTAATAAAGAGGCAAGTTTTAAAAGATGATGTTAAAGTCAGTTGCTCTTGTGTTCTGAGACTGCTGTTTTTTTGTTAATTTCAAAAGCTCAATTATGTAACTTTAAAATGAAGATATTGTATATGCAGACGTTGCTGTTTTCCATAAATTTCCTTTTTAACTATGCATTGATGTTCTATTCTATGGATTATCTCCAGGGTAAAGGCATCAGAAAAAATCCTACTGATTTCAATGGGAGCTAACAATAACTGTAAATATTATGGTTTACCACAAACATATTTTGCTATATGTGCGCATTGCACCAGCACAAAAAACCCTCCAGCATTTAGGAAAAAAGATCAGAACAATTCCGAATGGCTCGTGTACCCCAGATATCCATTCCTTTCACTCTGGGCACACAAGGAATGCTACTTTTGCCCTCTTCTTTCAGTCTCTCAGATTTCCTCCAGCATATTTCAGGGTTTAACTCCCTTGAGCTTTCACACACCAGAAATAGTTGCATTGGTGCTGCCCTGGGTTCTGCAAATCCCTGCTAGCAACACAATGCATTCTGATGCAATGTCTCAGCATCAGAAGTTATTTGGAGTCGAGTGCTGTAAGCGGGTTTTGAATGACAGAGGTCTGCATTGGCACAGCTTCACATGCTAAAGTCCTGCTTAGATGATTTTGGCATAGCATACTGAGAGGAAAACAGAAAGTAGACTCTCCTTGACTACATCTAATTTAAAGATATATCCATACCGCTTCCATTGCGATCAGCTAAGACGTACTTTATAACACACACCTGCATTGTACCTACAGCAGGGCCTGTAAAATCCCAGGCAGAGGAGTATGGAGTCAGTGATTCACAACAAAATTTAAGAAATAATAGATCAAGTGAGAGATGGAAAAAGACTTAGCCTAGGAAGGGTTCAGGATGAAGTTCTAGGTATAAAATTGCTGAGTAAGGACAACCCAAGGACTCCCTCCCACAGGGATAAGACTTCAGTAGGATGCTGTATAAAGTCCCAGCCAGAGCAATACAGTGTCAAGGCTGAAATTTATATTGTGGGAAATCTCCCTTCTGGGATGGGAGCATCAGGAAGTACTATCAAGGAAGGAATTTTTGTGAAACCATGTCTAGCCATGCTTTGCACAGATACCTCCTGTCTATCTGCGTCCTGAGCCCAGTTAGAGCTGTACCTGGAATAGCAAAGACTTGTACCAATCATTTAGCAAGAGGAGCTGGGGCCTGAAAACAATGGCAAAAAGCTGAAATTTAAAATACTTTAATAAGAAGGGATGCAAATGCATTATTTTGGTTTTTGGGGTTTTTTTTTTTGTTTGTTTTTTGTTTTTTAAGATGGTGATATTTTTATGTCACTCTGCTGTATGTTCTGTTGCAACCAGGATACTCTTCTGTGGTGGCAAGGGTACCTTTCCTCCATATGCTTCATATCGACCCATTTGCTGTCACTTCCCAAGCAGATCCAAGGTAAGGCTGTGTGAGAAGACTTTAGGACCAGTGGACTCACATGGCAACACTGTTAGCATTCAGAATAATACACACATGGCTGCTTGGAAAAGTATTAAGGGAAAAATGTCCCAGCTGAGTTGGTGTTAACAATGCCCTTGAGAATTTCTGCTAGGGCCTCAGTGCCAGGGGACTCTTGGGCTGGCTGTCCCACACTTCACAGCAATTGGCATCCTTCATTAAATGATGTGCACAGGAATATACAGTTTATGCATGGTTCAGACAGTTTATGCATGCAGCAGGTGGCTACTTATATGAGGTACATATTCCCACCAATGCCATATTTGAAGTTATTTACACTTTTAGCCAGAAGAAATCAGAGAAATCTCACCTCAGGATGCTCATCTAGTCCTTAGACAGTGCCAGAACAGAGCCTGTCAGCTGAAATTTGGGGCTTCTATTAATTACGGCATATACGTATTTAAAAAAAAGTTCATGTGATAAAATGATGTGCACTTCTGGAAGCAAAAATACCTCTACACAAATACATATATTAGACTGTAGAAATTTCTCAGCTGTATTTTTTTCCTTTTGCCTTGGAAGGCAGGTTGAAACAGGAAAAAAAGAGCTACTGCCTGTCTTCCATAATCTTTCTGTATATAGAGTTTATTTATCTTCTGCTCTCCTGTTATTTTCCCTATAAATGCCTTTTAGGTTGCTTGTTTTCTTCTTTCCTAGTTCAGCAGTAGTTTATTTCTCTTTTCCAGTCTCAGTTGTGAAACCTTTTGTTTTTCTCTCTTAGGAAAACGTTATAGAAAGCTAGAAATAATTCTCTGTTTAAGAGATGGAAAATATTTTATTTGCTTTAGAATTACTTGTAGCCTGTACTTGTTACTTGCTCCACATTCCATGGAACCACATAAAAGCAAATAAGAAAAGAGTAATTTATAATGATAGAGCCTGAAATGTGACCATTTTCTCTTTTTTCCCTAGTTTTTCCTAGTTTTTAAACATAGATAGATAGATAGATAGATAGATAGATAGATAGATAGATATATTCCCTTTTTTGCCCCTCAAAGAGATGTACCTTGAAACAACCTAGTATTATTCTTGTATTCATCTATTCTGGAATATGTAATTTCATTTAGTTAACCCCTAGGTGAGAAAATGAGAGTCTTGACTGTTGGATTTGTTCTGCCCAATGGCTCTGTTTAAGATCTCAGTTCAAGCATTTGAGTAGCAGTCCTAAAATCACACTTTAATGCCTCCTAAATTTATTTTTAACAGACTTGTGATGCTGGACTGACCCTTTCATCTCTGCATATCTTAAGATCTGTGACAAAGCAGCTGGAGATCTATTGTTACAGACAGGAGTGGGCAGGTAGATCAGGAACAACTCTTTTCCTAAATTCCAGCATAGGAAGCAGCCTAAAGCTCCTGTCCTTGCTTGCAGTGTGTACTGCAAGGCAATATGTGTATTTGCACATAAAAAAGAGAATGTATTTGCATGAGCTTTTGTCTGCAGAAGTGTGTCAGAGCCAAGCTGAAACAGCACCTAGTTTCTGTGCTTTTTACATACGGAAAAGCAAATCATCTGCTGGAGGAAATCAGTGCATCTTTACTGACGTCAGTACAGCCATGACAATTTACATCACCTGAAGATCTGTACCAGATTTTGTGTATCTGCCCTCACATGCAAATGCATATCCCTCCATTGGTGTAAATGAGTGCTGATAATAGCAGTGGATAGCAATGCATAGAGATAATAGAGAACAATGAGAAAACCATTAAGCAGCATTCTCATTCTTCCTGTAATGGGTTTGAGATGTTCTCTTATGGTATTTTAATATAAGGTGGTAGGAGTTTTGTTGCTTCAGGTTTATAAAGATATATTTGCTCTTTTGATAATTATTTTTTTTTTTCTTTTCTCTGTGCTGTTTATGCACAGCTTGCTTCTCACACAGGTATTGTATTATTTTTTATTGGTTTTGCTAAGATTATGCTCATTGTTCAGCTCTTATTTTCATGTGGTCTAAAGTTGCGCTTTCTGAGAGAGATAGAAGGGGATCAATATCTTCCATGATTAGTCATATCTAAAAGAGAACATTTTTAGGAAATGGAAATGATTTTAAATACAAAATTAAAAATGGAAAACTTTATACTTCCTTCCCTCTTCTAGCTGAAAACAAGGGGATCTGTGATCGGCAGAACTAATGAAGCCTTGCTTCCAAAAGATTTGTGTCACAGTTACATTTTCTGATGCCTAACAAGATGCGAGTTCTGATCTAAGCTTCTCCTGGTGTTGAGGCTTTTATAACATCTTGCTCCAACATGGAGACTTCTCTGTGGAGAAATGGCTTCAGTTCACTCAGCAGCCTTGTACTCATAGGAGAACTGACAAAGTTCTCTCTATTACACCCTGCCAGCTACTTTTATGGAACTTGCTAGAGGATAGTATCTCTGAAATCACTGTAACTGACTCAAACTTGGTTGAAACTCTCTGTGGGATTTGCAGTTACAAAGCAGAAACCAACATAGAAGCATACACACACAGAGAGGCACACACACATAGGAGGAAAAAAGGAAAATATTATATGATCACAGAAATCACATTTTTCTTAGGAACCCAGAGAATAAAGACCAAGTCCTAGGTGTTTCATTGAATCAATGTACATCAGAATGGCTGAACAGTCCACTTCAAATCTGTCTTGGAACTGGTGGTCTGTTTTTAATAGCTGCTTAAAAGTCTTGGACTTATATAACTTATGTAAGTTATAATTAAGTCTTAAAGTTATAAAGAATCTGAGAATTACTGTACGAATTCAGGGGACACACTGGTAGAGGCTTACCAGTGGCAAATGGTGTCTGTTGCTCCTCCTGGCTTTGCATATGAAGTTGGTGGACCATCTTGTTCCACCTGCCAACATTTGCATGGGCATGGGCTACTGCTGAGGCAGTTACTGCTAGGGAGTTTATATTTGCTGAAGGTCACTAAAGCATCTATGTAATTCTGAAAAGAAGCAGAAAATTGACACTGAAGTTATTATAGATCTTAAGGAGGCTTGGGATTTTCTTCATGTTTTGCTGGACTGTGGGCATTTCCTCGATTTCTGACCTTTCTATTAAAATTCAGGACATTGCTGTCAATCTGTTTGCCATGTTGCTTTCTAGGCACTCCTCTGAAGTGGTTCACATTATCCTGCTCCAGTGTGATAATTGCTCTAACACTGTTTCTTCTTCAACCTCAACATCCAGCATGTTGATATTGCAGTGCCTGGGTGGACCCTGCCTCCATGGAGCATCCTTGGATCTGCCTCCTGGAGCAGTGTTGTTCAGACCTAAGGTTCTTCACAGACTTTTTAAGCGATAGCATTTTTGAAAAGAGAGGGTATCTCTCTGTATTTGTAGAGATTATTTCCTTTCTTTTCACCTCAGTTATGGAACTGAGCTCAGCCCTCTTTTCTTGATTTTTTTTCACCCCCCGCGACAAATCCTCATTTTGCCTCTTTTGGGCAGTTCAGCTCTGCAGTCAGTTCAGAATTCTCACTGATGTCCTTGTCTTTAATTTGCTGGTTTTTAATTTGCAAATCCATTCCTTGTAGGGCCCAGTAAATTGCCTGTGTCTTCCTAGGTACCTTCCTAGGTTCCTTCACATGGCCCCCTTCACCACAGTAACTGAGCATCTGGATTTGTCCTGATATCCATGGACACTGGACCACTAACCTTCATCTGAACTAGCAGGGAATCTGAGGAATCTCCTACCTTTGCTCTGAGGATTCACTGATTCCCATGCCAAAGGCCTCTCTTCAAGTAACTTTCTTCTATAATGTTCTGTGCTAATAAATCTATGTCCAGTCAAACTTCTGAAGTAAATAAACTGCATGGCCCAGTAATTCATGCTATTTTACAATCTAGGTAGGTCTAAGAGCCAGTTTCTGTCACCACTTAAATGCAAATCTGTGTGGCTGAATTCACTTAACTAGGTGGCTTCAAATTGCAAGAGACATGAGAAAATATCATATACATCTTCTGACGTTACAGATCTTCTTGAGCTGACTTCTGTCCCACCACTGGAACTAGTTAGAGTTAGTTCTGCATACTGTTAGATTCTCTGCGTACTTGCCATGACATTCATTTGGGAGGGCACAGCCAAGTGCTGTAATGCTTCCCCTAAGAATTCTTTATTACTCATATGGGAACCGTGATCCCCATGTTAGGTTCAGGAACATCCATTGCTGTTCCCTTGTTTTTGCTGAGAAAAGGGTGAGTTTCACCTTTTTGTTAAAATGAATACAGAAATATTTTCCTCCCTAGACATGCTCTGACTGGAACTATTATTACCACCTTCATCACCTCATTTACCATGGCTCCTACACAGTCATGCGTACAAGCTGATAGAGAGTACCAGGTTGTATCCTTGTTGAATGAAAAGTGTTGGCAAAGAGTTTGAGTCTCAGATATCTAAAGGTATTTAGCCTCCCAAGAATGGAAGAAAGACTCTACTAAGGCAGGGATCAGACTTTTGCCAAACTGTTTGCTTTCAGCAAGTTATTTTACAGGCAGGCAGAAGAAAGGAAGTACTGTGACAGGGGAAGAGGAGAAGAACAGGATGGAGAGGCACCTACAGTGTGTCTCTACTCTCTGCTAAGGGGAACCCTTAGGCTGGCTTTAAGTCTATATTAACCCAGTCTTCAAATCCCAAGGCTGGAAGCGCAGCTAGAGCATTGCCTCAGGAGTACATCCTGGCGGGGTGCACACCTGCATGCTCCCTGAAGCCTTTGCAGCTCTCAGAGATAGGATATGCCATAATTTGGGCTTCAACAGAGGTTATCTGTGCAGGAGGCTATGAGGTGCTGGAAGAGTGGACAGCAGCGGGGAGGAGTTACAAGGTTAAAGGGAGAGGACCCAGTGAAACTGTAGAATGCAGGAGGGCCAGGAGCACCAGCAGAGGCTCCTGTGAAGTTTTTGAATGCATGGTTCATTTACACGTGCCACTGTAATGATGCTTTGGTGTAGCTGAAGTAGGGAAGGAATGATGGGTTTATGTTCTATTCTTATGAAGCCTCTCACTCAGGAGAAATCAATAGCAAACAGCAAATACTGAACATTATCCTTAACAGATACTGACTGGTTGTAGCCCAGTAGGCAACACCAAGGCATAAGGAAGGAGCCCACTACTGTATGCCCAGAGTTTATGTGACTAGTTCTCATCACTGTGGGGCGAGAGGTTTATCAGATCTCATAAAGCAGTGCAGTTTAAACTGGTTGGGCAATGCTTGGGAGATCTCCAAGGAATACCCAGAGTGCCAGGAGAGGACAGTGGAGTATGTCTGCAGATAGCACAATTTTTGGGATGTCTCTGCCTGCCATTAATACTTCTGTTTTTCAGGTTAAGTGTTGGGGGTCTCCTCACAGGATGGACACACACAGAGAACAAAGGAGTTATCCCTGTTCACATGCCAGAGTAAATTTGTCCTCACACACCTCTCATGGTTTTTCTCATTGACAACAGGCCTCCTTCTTCATCTTGTGAAGTTTTCTTTTGTGTGATGTAGGTTTGAGATGCTGACAAATCCTCACTAAGCAATTTACATCCTGCTACCTCAAGCACAAATAGTAATATAAAATAAAATCAATCAAAGTCCATTTTTCTGATGCAGTTTTTTACAAGGCTTCATTGCAGACTGCTATGGCCAGCTTTCAGATCTAACACCAGAAACACATGCATTTAAGAGATGAGCACAAATACACATTAATGTTACATTATAAAGTGCTTTAGGAAGTAATGCACTTATTCATGGGTGGAATATTGCCAGTAAATGTCCCTACCAATATCTAAAAGTGCATCAAGTAGCAAGTATGTAAGCTTTTCCTTTAGTATACCTCTAACCGTGGCAAGATCTTGTGGCAGGATGAATAACAGAAATACCGCGGAAATGTAAGTAATAATAATAACAGTAATAATAATGTCTCTTCTGTATTACTGTCTAGCAGTAGACCCTCCAGTCCTTACAATGGCAGCTCTCATTTGACAGGGGGGAATGAAGACATGGAAAATGTTTTGCCTGAGTTCACCCAACCAGTCAAAGCTGAGAGTAAAACCCGTGTCCCAGGGCTCTGATCTGTCAAGTAGGGACAGTGCCTTAAAAGATAGAGACAAACGGGACAAGAAGCGTTAAAGGTTAGGAGGTCACTTCTATGGCATAAATAATCTGGGCCAACTAAAGATGTGTAATTTGGCCAGAAATCCTTAACAGAAATTCATGATCGATGTCAGTTATGTACACTAGAAAGAACGAGCAATGGAAGCTGGAAACAAAACTGAATATTGAATTTGAGGAGGAACTGCGACACCTGGTTTCAGGTTGGCAGGACTGTGAATGTGTATTTCATGCAAGTCCAGCTAGGTTTCTTGCAGCAATACAACATTTATGAGTTGCACAGAATGATGAGGGGTGGAGAAAAAAGGTAGGTTAAGAATCTATCGTGTGCTGTTTCAGTCTGCTTTGACAGAAGAAAACTCAGCAAGCACATGGAAAACACCAGAAATATTCCTCTCATGGAAGCCAAAGGAAAAGCCTCTTACAGAGGCAGGAACTGCATGCAGCCTGGGGAAGCAAAAAGTAATTATCACACACACAAGTGTGCGTTAGTAAGTTGACAGAGTACCTTCTTCAAAAAACACTGCCTAGCCTAGCAAGACACAATTTCTTCTTCCCACTGCTGTATTTCCCCTCTCCCTGTTTGCCTATTAAGTACAGAGCCATAGAGGGGTCTGCAGCCTTGCTCCCTCATCACCTGGCACAATCACAGCAGTACATGCAATCAGCAAGTCATGCAGACAAAGTCTTGCGCTGTCAGATCTTTCCTGCCTCACCCAAGGAGAGCTCTTGTATGGTGGATATGTCTGGCTTAATTGGATTCTGGGCTGAATTTTAATGTCCAGTAATAGGAACAGCGTTTGTGTTTGCCCGTCCCTCCTGGTTGTGGGACAGGGTTTGATGGTAACAAGTTTCATTAGCTTACCCTGATTAGCTTTTACCCAAGGACATCACTTTGAAATGGATCCTCCATCCTGACTGGTTTTCCATTCTGTACTGGGGCCGACCCAAGTGCTCTGTGGCACACTGTGGTGCAGGATGGGAGCGGGAACACCCTGGAAATTCTTACAGAACTTTGTACCACAGTCAATGGGTATATTCAGTATAGACCTAGGCTGCATTTGTTAACAGCAGAGTTGGCAAGGGAGGTCTGGTACAACGGCAATAATGCCTTCGGGACGTGAATGTGCCCCGGATGTTTATGGAATTTCTTTCTCTTACCAGCAAGATGTTATTTGTGTTGGTTACTTTCTCCTCTCAGCTTGTACTGTAGGAGGATACTGATTTCCTCAATTTGAAAAGACTTAGGATCTTGGAGTATCATGATCTCACTCTTCATTATCTTCCAGCTCTATTTTTTTTTTTTTTCTCCATTCTGGTGTTATTTGCTGCTGCTTTGAATTCCCTGAGGTGAACACTAACCAGAGACACAATTAGTAACTGTTCCCTGGGGATCCAGTGTGGTACTAGTTTGAGATATTTCACAAAAAATAGTCAAAATATGACCAATTTAATGACATTTCTCTATTACTAATCCTTCTGTTAAAGTCACAAAGAAAAGTTAGGACCTGAGTGCCTCCTTGTAGTACAGTGGCATTTGTAAAGATAGCAAGAATGATACTGGCCTTCAGGAAAAGACCTTAGAGCTCCTCTCCAAACTCCACTGGCTTCTTCCAGACAGGACCTCCTGTTTATTCATACTGAACTCACCTTTGTTCCTCTTCCTCACTTGCAATTTTAATCTCTCTTTGCTGCATACCTCCTACGGCTCTGCTTTGAGAGCAGAGTTGAGAGCTACACTGTAGTGGCTGTGTTTGAATACAGCAGTGATGAGAACAAGGCTGCGAGGAAGGGTTCTGCTCTCAACTCCCAGACAGCTCTTGGGAGGACAAGGAGCATGGCATGCCAGCATGTACTGAACAGTAGGATAGGTAGGAGGAAGTGGCATGTGGATACACTTGTATCCTGATTAGAATGTCTTCATTTCCCTCTAAATATACATCTCTGGCAGGCAAGTGAAGTCTGAGGGAATGAAGGACTCAAAAGTACATAAACATATATAGTCACACTATTGTCTATGAACTGAGACGTGCTTTATGTCATCTCTACTCAGTTTTTATAGCTGGTCACTTACATGGGTTTCAGAAACAAACTGAATTAACAAAATCATCAGTAAGGAAAGAGGGAAGGGAATGTTTGCCCAATGTTTTTGTAGAAGAACTTCACATTTAATTGTTTTATTTAGTGGTGCAGTGATGACTACAGAAAAAAGTCAGCTCTTTTGACCTGTGTTTTCGGCTTCAAAGAGTAAGTAAGCACATTCTGAACCGGGGACTAAAAATGCCCCAGAGTTAGCTTAGGAGAAACTCTGAGTAAGCAAAAAAGAAGTCATGCTACAAGAATGAAAAACCAAGTAGAGCATTCTAAGCAAGAGGAGCCAAGTTTGGGAAACTTCTGACACAGCACAAAAAACCACAGGTGGGAGTTCTCAGTAAGCAAGCAAAATGCAGACTGAAGGAAGCAAAATGCTGTCTACCTGCCACCCAGTTCCTGCCCCACACTGAAACAAAGAGCCACAGTTACCTGTGCTACTCAAATCAGGCATAGCCTTCCTCAGTGTCAACCTTCAGACCACAGTCTGTGGACATAAAAGATTTCTCTTTAAGGAGGAGTCTCTCTCTCTCACTCTTTCAGACATCCTCTTTTGCGTCTCCATTACTGAGCTGTTGTAGCAGATAGTGTGGCAAGTGCTATGGGGTGAGCAGCAGCCATGGCTTTGCTTTGGCACAAACTTCAGAGATGTATTTATCAATACTAACACTGCAATGGAGGATGCTGCTATTTAAATTGAAATAGTAGATTTTGTCTGCTACCACTACCCTCTGCTAGCTGGGGAGATCTCCTATGGCAGGCAGTCTGACCATAGAGTAGCTACCATCCCAGTAGGCTACCATGTGATTGAATTAAGATAAACAAAAGTGAGCTTAGTGGTATTTGTCTAGCCTTACGAGGGTATTTCTGTGGGTTTCAAATCCAAGTTTGCTCAGCAGAAATGCTGTGAAAGTCCCAAAATGCATTTGTGTGGTTGCGGTTGCTGGGCAGAATTAAGATGAGTGCAAGAGGTCTGCATTTTAAGGAAGAGATGTGGGGGATTGGAGAAAGTTATGCTGCAGGACTCAGATGAAGACTGAGTGTTATGCAAAGGACTAGTAGATGCTGCATGTGGCAAGGTGGGTGAAGAAGAAGCACTGGAATAGCATGAGGAAGAGTAAAACAGGGTTCTAATACATCTAATCCACGCTGGAAGAAGAAGCAGTAACTTACACATCTTTCTGCATGAGCAGCAAAGCTATGCAGATGAGTAGGTCTGGGCTAGCAGTGTTTGGGGGTATGGCAGCAATATGGGTGCTCAGGACTAAACTAAGGCAGGTACTGCAGGTGAGAAGAAGCAGCAGAGCTGCACAAAGGAAACCTGCCTGCACTCAGCCTGCCACAGACAGTTGCTATTAATCTTTTGCTTCCCCAAGCACTGATATTCATATAAATTATGGAGGAAAAAGAGAAGTTCCTCAAATGAAGAGGGAAAGACTCTGTAGCTTCGTACTTATGGACCTAGATGAAAGAGAACTTTTTAGGGATCTGGAAAAGTGACATCTCAGTTTTATCCTGCCCATCACAATGATGAGTGCAAGCATTGGCTGATTATTTGTTACCGACCGCTCCCTTTCCCTTGTCCTCTCTAAAAGTTCTATTTCTCAGGGGTCCTTTTCGATGAACAGTTTAGGCTGTTCTTTGTCCTTACAGCCTTGCGGTCCCTACTAGCACCAAGCCAGAAATCGCCTCATTTGCTGACAGGTATTCTAGTTAACAATAGCAAGTCCATACTCTGAGGATATTCCTGGCCTGCTTTGCAAGAGTGAGTGCTGTTTCAATGGCACAATGCTGCCACACATGTGGGGATGCTTGCACTCATTTCTGTACCTGCAGGCTGCACACAGTCTATGCGTCCCTGAGAACTTGGGACATCCCATGATGCCGGCCAAGCTGTATTTGTAATGGTGGAAAGAGCATGACAATTCCATAGCTGGCTGAAAATCTCCTGGGTAGAAAGCCTTGCTGAATTTCCACGCACAGGATTTCTCTGTGTGTGTATGATTGTTTGGGGATTTGACTATGAAGAATCTAAACCAAGTTTCTCAATCAGTCTTTTAATGTTGTTGTTTTAATTATTAATTACATAAGGATACGTTTTCAAGAAAAGATAGATGAAGCTATCTCCCTAATAGCACTCAAACCAGTTTCCAAAATAAAGATTTTTCACAGAATAAACTACAGACCTAAAAGAAAAATTACTCCTATATTTTGTCTGTTTCCAGTGTCTTCCAGATGCTTAGTGTGACATTCCTGTTCTGATACCTTGGAACAAATGGAGAGTAACCACAGAAGGCAATGAAGCCAATCCAGTGGAAGTCCACAGCCATCAACAGGCAGAAGTGAGGAGAGAGCAGGGGCCCTTGATGTTCTAGTGGACCTGCAGGCAACAGATTCATATTTAATTAAACTTTTAGCAGCTGGATTGAGCAGTTAATAGCAAAAGTTATTTCAGCTTTGGTAGAAGTACAGGCTGCATAGCTAACTGAAAAAGAGATCTTGAATAAGCAAACAAGAAGAAGGGCAGCACTGTACCAGAAAAGGCTGTTATCTGTGGGAGAACAATTAGCTGTAGTAATGGATGTGGCATGGGCCCCAATGCCACAGCAGATTTTGGTGCGTTGCTGCGTTTCTCAAGGTTCATGCCCATCCTGGTTCTAACTCAAGTGAGACAAAGATACATGGGTAAATATTTTTTTTTTCTTTTAACTTGTGTTTTAACTTTTAGCCCCAACAGATTTTTATTTTCTAAAAAGGATAAGTATCAAGTCTTTGTTACCTTATTTCCTCCTTTTTGTTTAATTCAGTCAAGAATACTGGAGAATCACAAATAGGAATGTCAACACACTTCTTTCCTTCCACACTCCAGTATTTAAATAAAGAAACCTCAAAGAAACTCATCATCATCAAGACCCTCACAAAATGGAATGTAAGTTACCCTGTCTTTGTCCCTCTTCCCCTACTTCTTCCCTGACACACACTGCTGAGAACAAGAGGCCCAGGGTCCTTTCAGTCAAGGATCTGATATAAAGAAAGTATGTTTGAATAAAAACTGTGAGAGGAAAGGAAATATGAAATTAAAAATACAGTGTCATATGAAGGCATCCTTTACACATGCTAAAGAAGCAAAAAGCAAAACACTTTATTATACCTTGCATTTCCCTTTGAAGTATTTAGAGGGACACAGGAGAGCAACAGTCAATTGTAATACACGCATACTTAGTTGTCTCTGTTTTGCCTCCTCCTTTAACAGACTGAAGGTCTTGAGACAGACAGCAAGCCTTTTCACGGAGAGATAATAAGGAAAACATTGATACAAGAACTTGTTAAGAAAAATGATTTTCAAAAGTGATTTACGTAAAGGATCTAGTAATCACCCCAGCCCCAATGCTGCCTGAAAACAATGGTTTTGATGAAGGAAGTTAAACACCAGAATGACTGCTGCATGGCCCTCTCCTTCAGAAGGCTAGCTTAATTAAACAAAGCAAAGCAAAACAACAAACAGCTGGAAGGGGGAGATGAGGTAGTAAATAATGCTATCAAGTGCTACATTTCAGAGGCTCATGCCATCCGGGAGCCACAATGCTGGAGCACATTGTACAACATGAGACTTGGTCATCCAAAGTTTCTGCTCCTGCATCAGATGGACTTACTGCTTCACATGTTGAGCAGTCCATTCTCAGGTCCAGCATTGTTGTTTTGAGGAGACCTACAGGTGAGGTGGCAAATTTCCAATTCTCACATGTTGTGAGTATTGCTTGATCCCAGAGGTTCACAATTACCTCACAGCTTATGGAATTTCAAATGGAGGACATTAGTGGAGGAGCCTCCGGATTTGTCTTTGAGGGCCAACCTCCAGATGCATTTGAATTTCAGTTTGGTAAGATTGTACAATTTAATTTTTTCTCTTTCTTCTTGACTGTATTCTCCACTTCTTATTAACAATTCTTCCTCTTACCTTTCACTGGAGTACTCCTTGGATTGATGTAAAAGCCCTAACTTTATTAGTTGCAAAGGTAGAATTAATTAACCCTATTTTTACACTCCCCACCCACCTCTGGTACTTCTATCACACTGTTTCTTTTGGGTTTTTTTCCTTTTTTTTTTTTTTTTTTTTCTCCCAGAAGGTTTAGCTTCCTATGAATCTCCCATTGGTCAAAAACATCACACAGCTAGAAAGATAGATGAATTTGATTTCATCTGAGGTCAAGCAGTAAATGTAAGTGTCATTCCCTTGATCTTTTTGAGAAGCAGAGGCTGCCACAGTCTTTGCAAACCGTTGGAAGCAAGAGAAAAGCTGAGGAAGGTGAACAAAATGCTGGCATCTCCTAATTTTGTCCTGACACTTGGAGCTCTCAGTATCAGCTGTAAACTGGTTCTAGTTCCTTGCAGACAAAAGCAGCTGTGCTGTAGATGTCTAGTGACAAAAATCCACAGCACTTTTATTCTGTGCACTGCAGGCAGCAAAACAAACCCTTTCCAACAAACTTGGAGGCTCCAGGAAAAGAGCAAAAGAACAGAAGCCAGAACTAGAAAATGTCACAGAAAGTGAGCAAAAGAAAGCAGCAATATTACACAAGTCTTAATTACTGTAAAAATAATGTGCGATAGCTCGAACTCAATGACCCTGGAAAGCAAGCCAAGCTGGCTGCAGGAGAGAGTGAGCATTAAAAAACACAGATAAGCTGAGGAACAGCGATAAAGAATGCAACAAATGCTTTGGGTTTAGAATCTCGGCAAACAAACAAAGGCACAGACTTACATATGTACAATCAAACTAATCCCTCCCCAACTGTGACACCTGAGCAGCCCATAATTAAGGAACCTGTCTATTCCTAGGCATCCACAGAATTTTATTCAGGGCACTTTGCACATCAAAAGATCCACCTGTTGAGTTGGATTTAGATGGTCTGCATCTTTCATACCTACATAAAGACTATGAAATTTTGAGTAGTATGTAAAACCCCAACCGATTCAAACCACCATTACTCCTTCTCCATTTGCTAACACCTCATTGGCACCTCCTGGCCTCAGCTGGGGTCTAGCTTCTAAAAGTTGAGTCAGTCTAGTTGCAGACATACCTTCAGAGGTTTAAGAGTTCACCTGTGGATTATGGAGAAGAGGGTGATAGGAAAGGTCACAAATAATTGTCTTTCCCATTTTATGGATCATGACAGAAAATTTCAGGCTATGACACTGAAATGTTGAGTGAAGAACATCAAAGAATACCCTTCCAACCTCTAATATCTTATCCATTCCAGCTAGCCACTGTTAGATTTCCATAAGCAGTGTAATATGGAGCTGCACACAGATGTGAAAGTTCGAGTCACCCTTAGTCTCTTTGCTATTTAATATTCCTAAGGAAAATCAGGCATGCATTTCCTTTCTTCATGGCCTTCAGCACTACCCAGCCCCGCAGGTCATCCCCAGAGCATACCTTTGACACAACCAGACAATACCACCTACTCCAAGCATGCTCTCAAAGGTGTCCATGACCATTCCAATGGATTCTACTTCTCCTCCTCTACGACCCCAGATCTATGGTCTGCTAGAGGCTTTGGTTTGCACTTCACAGGGGCTCTTACACAGTAGTGCAATTGAATTTCCATGTTTCCAACAGCTGTGTGAACTTTATCAGGGCAATTCTTGGCATACCTAGCTTGCACTGAAGCAGTAGCTGAAGCAGTTAAGAAATTCTCTTGCTCTATACCCTGCCTTAACAAGGTTTTTCAGAAGCACTATTCCCCTTAGAAAAAAGAGTTTGTGAATTAAGGAGTTCATAGCATATGTAATTGGAAAAAGTTCCATAAAATAATGGCTGTAGACTGGAATTCCTTTTTTCCTAACCCAGAAGAATATGAATTTCCATTTACAGGATCCTTTTTCTTTCTGAGCACTCAGACTGACCATTATTTGGCACTGACACACAGCTGCCTCTGGGACAGAAAGCAGCAGTTCCCTGTAATCAGAATTGCCATTTATTCCACAAAATCTGTTGGTCTTGGGCTGGCGAACTGAGACCAGGCTGTTACTGGTGCCCCGGTGATTTTTGTTAACCAAATGGAGTTTGACAGAAGACTCCAAGTTTAGACACACAAGCATGGAACAACAATAACAACAATAAAAATCCATTTAGTCTTACCAGGAGTTCAAGTGGCATCAGCATTCCATTTTGCTGGAGGCACTGAGGCTTACAGCACCATGCCATGGCTCAGGTGCAGTGGTGCCTCAGAAGGAAGGGTACCACTTACTGCAGCATCCCCTTCAGTTTTTGTTGGGAGTCTTCAATCCAGCTGCATGCCCAGAGTGACTCGCTTATAGGAGCCAAGGAAGATTCTTCACCTGTGGGCCCACTGCATGTTGCTAAACAGACCTTTCCAACTCAGTAAAGGAGATCTAACAACTCCAGTAAAAACTTGTCACTGTCTGCTTTGGACTCACCCGGAATATGACCTTGCTGTGAATTTTGTCATTCTAAACACAAGGATCTCACTCCAGTTCTTTCCAAAGGAGAGAAGCATGCCTTTGAATGTGGCAAGGATAAAAGACAAGTAATGCCCAGTCTTATTCCTAAAACATTTCCAAGTGCCAGTCTTGAACTAGCTGAGCCTCAGTCTGTGCCTGTTGCCACATTTTTTCTTATATAAAGGCTCCTCATGCTGCGGTTTCCACTGGTGAAAGGAAACAAAGCTATCAAACACAAATGAAAGGGTAATTTCCCTTTTTCTAATACAGTCAACTGCAACAACATAGAAGTGCACAAAGGCTAGCGCAAAGTGATGAAAATCACACAGAAACTTACTGAGGTCTAAAAGCAGTAGAATGGCATACTATTGTGGGAGCTCACAAAATCCACCTTGTACACTTGCTTTAGGACAGTGAAATAATTTTAAGGAGACCAGACGTCTTTCAAGGAACGTTGGTTTCTGAGGATTTGCTGCAGTCACATGTGGTATCTTTACCTTACCTGCAATCTACAGTCAAGCAGGGCAGCTCTTAGTTCCTACCCAAAATGGCTTACTGATCTGAGCATTTATTTGCAAAGAGAGTTCTGTTCGAAGCAAAGAAACTGTCTTCTCAAGGGCTCATGGTGGAACAGCACATCTCAGATTTGGAATCCAAACAGCAGTGTTCCCATCTGTTCTGAATGACTTTAAAAGACTCTGTCTTCCAAAGTCACCAGGCCATTTCAGGTGCTCAGTTTTCACTAACACTCAGGCAAAAAAGAGCAGTTAGATCTTCCCAGAATTACTGAAATCCTTAAATAATCTTCCAGCATATTTTGCAAGAGAAAGTGTTTAGATATTCCTGGCCCAAAGCTCCTCCTCACACAGCTCTGCAGCATACAGACTGCCAGATCCAACCTAAGAGATTGGTAAGCATCAGTGGCATTCTCTCTATTTTTCTCTCCTCACTACCTGCCTCATAAACCACTTAGAAGATTAATGGGAGTATTTAAAAAGTTGCCTGTATTTATTTATTATTCCAATCAGCTGCTCTACCTTAATTTTATGAAATACGTTAGTAGTGCCACAGAGGACAAGGTAGCTTCACTGCTTTCTTTGACCAGCTATGTCCCTCACACTGGTTGAAGACTCAAGACACTCAAGTTTAGCATCCAGGCATTAATTTTTATCTCTTTCACACCTTCTCCAGCTCTCAGGTTTCTAACACCTCCTGCTCCCTAATACAAATGCAGTCACATTTGTACCCGTGGTCACCATTACTGCGTGAGGTGGTGAAGACTGTGTTATGCCCTGATCAGTGATTAGTTTTCCAATGTCTTTCCTGTATCTACAGCATGGGAACAGACATCAGAATGCCAGCAGATGGGATGGGTGTGGGAGAGGAGGTGAGTGTCCTCACAGGCAGTTCTGAACTGTACTAACACCCTTTTACAGGAAAGTAGACTTAATTTCTCAGGTGAAGTTCAGCCACGCTAAGCCAAGCTGGATCATGCTGCTAAATGAGGGAGAAAACCCTGCACTCAGTCCATGCTAATGGGATTGTGCTATCAGCATAACAGCATCCAGTGGCTGGTCTCCAAGATGTTAAGTTAGAATTCAGAATCCCTTTCTACTGAGCACAAGTGTAAATTCTTGTAATCTCCCTCTGGCAACATTTGAGACTATTTATGAACACTAAAACTGGCTAAGAAACCACCCACACATTTTCAGTGTATGATAAGGTCTCACAAGAACCTATATCTTTCAATAAAATGTGAGGCTTTAGAATCAGCAAACTGTTTTTTGTTCCTAGATTGTTCATTAGAAGGTCATTAAAAAAAGTTAACCAACACTTAAAAGTCTTTTAGTGTTCCTTTCCAGCCAAACAAGCACTTCTTGTCAGGAGGTTGTCTGGCTTCTAGCAATTTTTGACTAGTTATTGTTTAATGAATTGTCATTTAGACAAAAGCCTGAATACTTTGACTTCTTTTGCTTCACCCAGAAGAGATATGGGTCATGGCATCTTTGGAGCAAGCCGTCAGAAAGCAATGCAACAATTTTGCCTCTAATTGGACCCATTAATAGAGTAAGGAAACTTCCTACTCATTATTCCAAGAATAGCAACAATGCCTTTTGAAAGAGGATTAGTGGAATATTCAAGTGTGCCAGTACTCCTCAACTCTGAAAGCTCCTCCACTGATGCCAAGCAGCAAGATTAGTGTGCAGGAGGAGGGAGCCTGCACAGCACTGGTGTGCTGGTGTTCATCATGGGTGACATAAGTTGAAATGGGGTGAAAACTCGTAGCTATGCCATGTGAGCACAGTTATAGCAACTCCTACTGGCAGGCTCGGCAGAAAAATTCCCATCTGCAAAAGCTAGCAAATTCCTTGAACCTAAAACCAAAGACAAGGCAAAATGCTAGAACAACACAGAAGGAGGGAAAAAGGTTTCCATTCTACATGCACAGTACAGCCTGTTGCTTTCATGTTCTTTCCTCATACTGTGAGTTCCACATAAAGGAATATGTGTTGGGATCAAGTGCAGAAGAGGATAAACCTCACTTTTTGAGAGCTGTATTTTGTTTGTATGAGTTGTTTTATATGGCAAAAATGTCTCAAAAGCTTATGTGGAAATTTGTTGGTATTTGTTCCTGTTGGCTGGCTGAAATTTCCATTTTGCTGGCTCTCCATTTTATTTTTCCCTTTGCTTGCAGTAGCTTTTAGTGAGAAACAGTTAATAAGAGATTTGGTGGTGCCCATTAGGGCATGCTGCAAGTTTTCAGTTTGATAATTTTTTTTGATAATATTATACCAACCCAAATTAAGTATATTACTTATGCTGCACATCCTGTCTCTTGGGATACGTTCTGCCTGAGCCGAAGTAGGCAAGGTGTGACAACTCAAAGCATGTTAATGCATGCCTTGGAAAAGGTAACATTTTTAATGATCCCATGAAATAGAACCGAGTTCTAGACAAACCCTTTATCTCTGGTTTTGTTTGAGCGTATGTGCTATCTGCTTTTTGCAGTATAGTGGAATAGATGGAGAATATTTGGTTTAAGTAAACCTGGAAACTGGAGGAAATAATACTAATGACACCTACACATTCTCACAGAGATCCTCTTTTATCTCAATCAGGAAAAGGTTCTTTCTCCATAAGAAGTCATCAGGGACTCCACTTCTCAACCTACAAGCAGTGTTAAGCTTCATGCTGGTCTGCCCATTTGAATGCTGCTGCAGGATTTCCATGAGCTTTAGGGGTGATTCCAACAGAAAGGTATTGCTTGTTGTGCTGAAGAATCACTGCAGGTTGTCACTGCATTACTGAGGTTCTGTGTTGTCTTCTGGAAAGGAGGAGCCTGGTTAAAAGGCAGTGAAGCTGGCTGTTAGCAACAACAGAGCAGCACAGGTCAGCTTCGTTCCTGTTCCTGTGGTTTATTTGTGAGGCAAACCATTTCATTCCAGTTCATTTTGTGTCGCCTTTGCTACTTGCAATGAATGGCTTGCTTCTGCTCAGTGTGTAAGCCCAGGTTTACACTGCTCAGGTTCAAGGCCTTTCAATGGTTATGTGAGCTCATTTGCTATCCCACTGACAGGTTAGATAGCACCTGCAGCCCTGTCAGAGCAAGGATAATGCTTAATCCACACAGACACAGCATAGTGCTTTTGAGACAGACATACTCTGCTTGGACCACAGTTTAGGTTATGTAGTACAGCACCAGAACCCAGATGCCATTCTTGTCACAGAGAGGTACCCAGTTATGTTCCTTCTGCCAACTATCCAGTAAAGGAACTTACTTTAGGGGAGCTACTGGGCAGAAGTGACTTGCACTCTGTTCTATGGGAAGTTTCTTCCTTATTTAAAGAGTCTTTTTGGTCTGCAAAATATCACAAATCAGGGGAGGGGAAGGAGTATGGGAGAGACAGATTTGACAACTACAGGCTTTAGCAGTTAAGTGTAAGTTGTCTTTTAATCAGAACACAGCTTTTTCACCTCCTGACTTCTTTAATTCTTTGTGCTGGTTTCTTTCTTTCCTGTAAAATTAATTCTTTTGGCTCCTGTTCAATATGGTGTTAAGTGCCTACTTAATCCTTTGCAGTAGTTTAAGTTGCTGAATAGAAAAGAAGCTTGGGCCATTGCTTAGAAACCAGGACTGAGTTGTTACAATGGTAGGAGCTTCATGCTACAGCCAGGCTTGCCGTGTGACATTGGCAAATTGCATTGCCTGGTTTCACTTCAGCATCCCCCTGTATGCACAGGTGAGTGTTACTCATTCCCCTGGCAGGGGGTAGCACGAGGTGCCTGCCAGTGGGGCTTGTGGAGAGCTTTGAGAATGCTGCCTTTGAAAGATGAACACTGTCGCTGCGGTGAGCGCTGGATGGCTGGACACGTTTGACAGCACTCTGTGGAGCAAAGAAACGAGTGGGACTGCTTTGTAACAAAGGGGACACAGCTTTTGAAGCTCAGCTCTATATATAGTTTCAATATATTTTAATTTAGACACAATACCAGGTGCCAAAACTTCAGAAGTTAGAGTAGGGTCTGAATCAGGCATACGTACTGGAACATTCCTGGTGCTGTCCCAAAGCCAGCACAGAGATGTGGAAGTTGAGAGCCTCAGAAGGAGAGAATCACATACGATGCTTAACAACTCCATTTTCTCTTTGAGTCAGTTTAGGTGGAGGAGTTTGACTTACAAACACTGTTTGGTGAGAGAACTCTCAGGAGGGCAGTTTTAAATTGCTTACACAAAATTCCCATTTTTCCAGCGGCTCAAAGCAACAAATATGGTTGACAAAATAACTTCCTCTCCCAACAGGTGGAAGATGGAGCCT
The DNA here is from genome assembly GCA_013397195.1 of Hylia prasina. Lineage (NCBI taxonomy): Eukaryota > Metazoa > Chordata > Aves > Passeriformes > Sylviidae > Hylia > Hylia prasina. The sequence goes on along the minus strand of VYXD01015041.1, from coordinate 354,463 downwards.
GAAAAGAGGCAAGACTTGTAAGGCCAAGGAAAGCAAAAACAGAGAGAGCAATTTTCTAGTCTCTGACAGACTGATATTAATTCTTCGTATTTTTTATGTTTTGATTATTAGATCTGTAGAGATGTATGACACTCCAAATGCAATGGTACAATTTGCCAGTGGGAATACTAAGAAAAAGCTGTGGAGGCTGAAATTCACATCCAGCTTAGCACTTTTTGCAGTTAAGTTTTTTGGATTTAGAGCTCATTTGGGAAGGGAGAGAGGCATAGGTTCAAGTTCCCACTGATTCAGAGCAAAGGTTTTCCTCTCCAGGCACTCAGAATTAGGCAGAAGAGGAACACAGATCACTCAGTCTTCCATATGCTGTATCAACAATTGGAAAAGCCTGTTATGCAGGTCATTTATACAACAATCAGGAGTCTCCTTTTGGCCTTCTGGCACACTCCTGAGAGGTAGATGTAAGACAAGATATAACTAAACATAGAGATCGTTTCTACTGCTCTTTTCCTTTCAACTTGAATTTAGCCCTGCTGAGAAGTTCAGTGTTGACATCACTGAGGTCTGAGATTTCCTGTTTACCTCAGAAAACAAGTATAGCACAGGCTATGGTGGCTCAGGCTTCCATGGAGTGCCTCAGCAAATCATCATCACCCCTCACCCAAAGGGATGCACCACAGGAGCACGAAGCTGTGTTCCTGCATCCACCACCGCTTCCCTCTTTCAAAGAGTCTTCAGCCAAGAATCAAAGGTCTTTCCAGACACTCCTAAATAATGTTTCCACCACCCCAAGAGGTTCACTGATCTCAGTGAGGAAGTGGGGCAAGTACTTCTTTTTATTTCCTGAAAGTGAAGTACTCACCACCTGCTCCTGCCAACTGTGCCTGCTCTCAGCATCAACTTAGTGGGACACGGTAAGTCCGGCAGGACCTTGTAATACTGGCACACAGACTGAAGAGTGATTAAGTGGGAGAGTTGACACCTCTCTTGCTGTTGTTTTAGTCTTTTTGTGGCTCATGCTGGATGAGATTGTCAGTTGGAGTATGGTGTTAATAACACCAAGGTTACGGGCTCAACCCCATATGGGCCTTTCACTTTAGAGTTGGACTTGATGATCCTTGTGGGTCCCTTCCAACTCAAAATATTCTATGGCCTGGAAATAAATATTATGTATTGTCAATTATATGTGAGGCATGGATTTTTCAGAACTGTATGCCTTGCACACATAATCTCTCTCTAAACCCATGCTCAAGAAATATTCAGGATGAAATCTTTAGGGGCTCTTAAGATCAGGCTGTCGATTCTGCCACTCAGCGTAAAATATTCCCATTTGAGAGTGTTTAGTTACAAATGTAAAAGGATTGAAGACAGAGGACGACATAGGACTTGCTACAAGAGGCTGCTGTGTGAGAAGCCATATTGTTTATTGATTCTCCCACTTGAAATGGCAATAAGTGACATTTCTCATGCTACAGACAGAAGGATAAGATCTGTTCGTAAGTAAGAAGAGCCTTCATTTGGATGCAGATAGTTAGCATTTGAGTCAGGACAACCCTTAAGAGCTGAATTGGCTAGGATGCACTGCATGAGACTTGAAATCAGATTATATACAAACTCAGTGGAAATACTGTTTTAGTGGGAGCTGGAGGAGATCCCAGATGAATAACAATCAGATTCCCTTTCAACCCTTGCTCTTGGACAGCTGCTTCTTTTGTATGTGCTGGGAAAGATTAAAAAGTTTGGAAACAGTATTCATATGGTGCCTTATCACAGTTCTGGGGCATTCTCTGTCCTCACTGAACAGAGGTTCTAGCAGTTTAGTAAGACCAAGGTTTGGCATTCAGGAGTGTGATGTTAAAGGATTGTGTATAGCCAGCCAAGGAACATTGTTTCAATCAAACATGTTCTGCCTTGGAAAAACTTAAAGGACAAAGGATGATTAGATGTAGAATTGATGCCTACACAATCAAGTAGGTGGTCAAAGACCCTGCAAACTTCATTTACCCTTCTCTGGCTGGCATATTGACAGCAGTTATTATAGGTTTCCTCTGGAAAGAGTAAGAATTCTGAAGAGGCCTCCCAACTCCTTCCTTATATTCCATACCTTGGACTCGACATTAAGGTCTCACTATGTGTCATGGGAAAATTTTCAATCCTCTGGAATCCTTGCAGGTTTTTTGCTAATGGGGAATCTCTCAGTACATGTGTGGTTCTCCTTACATTTTATTTATGGGATAAGTACTAATATGGTTTAACCTTTGCCAGAATCTCTGATCCTGTGAAAAGCCGACTGCTCCAGGCAGCTCCTTAACAATGGTACCTGAAACATGCAGTGGAGTCATGGCCAACAGTTACACCCCATGGCTGAAGCAGCAAAAAAACCCTATTTTTTTCTCCACTGATGCCTTTTATACAATTCAGCACTGTTTTGTAAAGAGACTTGAGCTGTCCTATGACAGTAACAACTATGAGATGTCAATAAATGCTAAAAAAGTGTGGTCCATTCAAGTGCAGCCTAACCACAAGACTCCAACCTGTAATGCAACCTGTTCAACAAGATGGGAAACTCTGTCTGCATCCAACTGAGAGTGAAGTGAGCATGTGAATAGAATCCAGGTCCTGCTATCATAAGACCCAATGAGACAGTCTTCTATTTACGTTATTTCAAGAGCATAACTTTGGCAAGGAAGAATATTGCTATTCTAAGACCTTGCAGGTTCCAAAATAACATCCTGCTAGAACATCCCAACGTTCTTCCACTGAGCCTTGTCTCTGCTCTATCAAAACTATCAATATGATCTTCACTGCCTTAGTAGTCTATTAGTGTAGAGACACAAGAATAAAATTGTTACGGTAGTGGTTGTTTCTAGAGATTAAGGAAATAAAGTATCTAGTTATGAAGACACAGAAACAGGGCCTGAAATGTCTTATGTATTCCAGTTATTCTGGTAAATTACTTTGGGGGGAAAAAAAGAAAAAGTAGAAGGTGGTCTTTAACCAGCCTAAAAGGGTGGGAAAATTCAACTGTTCTGCTCAAAGGTGTAAAGCCTGATGACCACAAGTTGGGCGGGAGTGTTGATCTGCTGGAGGGTAGGAGGGCTCTGCAGAGGGATCTGGACAGGCTGGATCAGCAGGCCAAGCCAATGGTGTGAGGTTCAACTAGGCAAAGTCCTTGCTGGGTCCTCTCCTTGGGTAACAGCAACTCCCTGCAGTGCTACAAGCCAGGGGGAAGAGTGGCTGGGAAGCTGCCCATTGGAAAAGGTTCTGGGGGTGCTGGCAGCAGCTGAACATGAGCCAGTGTGTTCCCAGGTGTCCAAGAAGTTTATTTTGTATTAAAAACTTATTTTGATGAGGTTCCTTTTCATGCGAGAAGCTTCACTGTCTCTTCACAATCCTTTGTACAGCTCTGGGATCTCTTCATGCACTACACACCTTTTATACCGCACAGCTGCTGCTAAAACTAGAACTTCCCCCAGCACAGAGTTTCAAAGGCTAAACTAGAGTCTAGGCAGAACGTGTTCACCACAAGAATCAAGATTTCAACAGCTCTAAGTGCTAAAGTAACTACAGATGCAGATACAGCCACTGCTGTTGCCTGTTCCTAAGATGGGAACTACTGTCACATCCCAGCAAGCAGGGTCTGGAACCATTGCTGATGTAGCTTCACAGCTGAAGTGTGAAAGCACAAACAGCACTGCCAGCTTATGCTGAGCCACATGGTGTCAGCTTATGCCACAGCCCTGCTGGCACCAGGGTACTGAAGCAAACTTGTTAAATCTCAGTTGCTAGAGGAGATTGCCCAGTAAGAACTGCAAAGTCTGTATCAGCCATCTTGTTTCAGGAGCAGAAGCACAATCAATCCCACAGCTCCTCACTCTGAATTCTAGTAATTGTTTATGAAACTTTCCTGAAATATCTCTGCAGAAATCAGACTCTTGCAATAGAGAAAAATCTCCTATATTTGTATTTCCAGAACCACACCTTAGAGGTATTTTTTTCCCTCCAAATACAAAGGGCTCCAGCACACAGTGGGAAGTTCCAAGCTTCATTAAGCAGAGAACAGTTGTAGTTTTGTAAGTGAAATGCTTAGCAAGTTAAGAGTCCCCACAGAGCACAAGTTAGCTGGAATAAGGCACTACAGAGCTAACCAGTAGTACAGACGGACATAAGTAGCTCATTTAATTCCTCCGTGAACTGTACATAAGGTTGCAGGTGCAGCCTGTATAGGTTCCCATAGTCATCACTGACTGAAGCTCTGCTCCTTTGCCCAGGTATATGTATATATCTGTGGCCAGATACGTATCTATATCTATCTATCTATCTATCTATCTATCTATCTATCTATCTATCTATCTATCTATCTATCTATCTATCTGTGTTAGGTGACATTGGTATCTTGTTCTGAGACAGGACATGGATGAAAAATTCCTGTATGCAAGGGTAAGAAGAAATGCCTTCTCCATTTTTGTGGCAATTTTTTCCTAGTTTTGCTGCACCAGAAAGAGTACAAAATAATCCAACTCCTGGGACTAAGACTAACCTAAACTGTCATTGTCTTGATAAATTGACTTGACAGAACATTGTATGTCCTATTAGTTATAAATCTCAGGAATTATTGAACAGTTAAGATGGGCAAAGGGAACAACTTTCATACATTATCCAAATCTTAGAACACCTCATTAATTCCATCTGTTCTTCTGCAACTTTAGCAAGGTCAGGATTTTATGAAGCTGTGAAATCTCCTCTTAACTAAAACCCAAGTATCTGTGATGGTCATGAGCTGAGCATTCAAGTTGCATCCTCTCCCCGCTTGCATTGGTGCCAAATGGTACTTTCTTTCCAGGGCAATTACTTATGCAAACACAGTTGCTCTTGGTGTCAGCCAGCTGCTGTGTCCACAGCCAGCCTCGAACACCGCCCGCTTTCCATATGTCAGGGTCTTGGTGGAAGCATGTGGGTGTGTGTGGAAGGGAAATGGGCAAATTTAATTTCCTCTGAAGTGGTGACTATTGCTACCTGTCCCTTGAGGCATTAGAATCAGCTCTGCAACTGGGCCTGCACTTTTTCTCTGCTCTTCTCTTTCCCACAGCAGAAGCAACTCAGCTCTCCATCATTAGGGAACAGCACCATTTAGCCTTGGGTATCCCAGCAAGCAACCTGTGTCCAGTTTTGCATTCCTAATTCTCCTTGTGGTCCATCCCTGTTAGGAAATCGCTCCACTTTCAGTTATGGGGTCACTGATGCAGCAGCCCCAGATACCTGTAGGTGTGGTAGTACTTGGGTTTCCAGAGCCAAGGCCCCAAACCAGATCTCTAAAGCCTTCTGCAAGCCAAGCCCTGATTTTCCTCACCGCATTCAATTGCAGTCCTCGTGTTAGAATTTTGTGTCAAGCCTCAACAGCAGAGCAGGGGCAGCTCAGCCCTTAGCAGCAGGACTTACTGCAGAGAACAATCCTGAAAATCCTTGGTGAGTGTGCAGAATAACATCACCACTGATATTTAGTGCATCAGCCCAGTGTGGTAGGAACGAACTTTTCAGCTTGTTTTTAGCTGCTGGTGCAATTCACTGTCATGCTGTGCTGATATCCAGCATGGAATACAGAGCTGCCTGTGGGGGCACAGAGCTGCAGGGGTACCAGCAGCACATCTGGCCCTGCAGTGCCAGCCAGGGACAGGTCTGCAGCAGACTGTGCTGCTAAGGGGCACAGAGAGCTCAGAGGTGACCTATGGATGGAGCTAATTTGCATGTTTATGAGATTCTGCATTACTGAACAGCACTCCTTCATTTGCTTTTGTGCCATTCTCCTGTGCTAGGGGCACTTTGATTTTAGCCTCTGGAAAATTCCAGGGCTTTCTTCCTGTACTAAGGGGCTAAGCATGAGTGAGAAGCCAGTAAAAAGTGTAAGCTTGATTAAAAACAGATTAAATACTCAGTCATAATAAAAATCCTTTTCCTGAGTCCAATTCTGACACATTCAAAAAGTAAAAATAATTTATTCTTACTGACGAAGAAACCTAAATTCTGTTTATATCTCACAGTCCCAGTAATTATGAAAGGGGTTGCCAATTCCACAAACACAAGCCTTTTGCCTTTTTCTAAATGTTCATACGTATTGGCCCAAAATAGGAGAGAAGAAAAACGGTGTTTGCTCTGCTAGCAGAGCATTCAGGCAGACAGCTGGTTTTGGATCTCTTCAGAAGGACCACACGCTCATTGGTATGAGGCTGAGAAACTATAATTATTATATGAAGTACTGGAGGGGATTTGGAGAATGCTTATCAGTGTAATGCCAGCTATTTCCGTTTTATGTAGTTAGAAATCTATTATTTGATCAAGAAGAAAGGCCTTTGCACAGTACAAAATAGAAGAGGTATGAAAAGATGTTTCAAGCTGTGGAAGATCTCTATCAGCATGCATTTGCTGACATGTAATTATTCCATTACCTTTAAAAAACAATGATATTGAAGATAGTTAGAAGTGAGGGATGTTGTCTTGGAAAAGGTCACAGGTTATCTTGGAAAAATAGCTTTTTATTAAGAAATTATTTGACACAGTTTCTGTTTATGGTAATTATTTAACTGAAATTATTTCAGGAACTTACACACACTCCCCCTCACACATGCTTTGGATTTTTAGCAGCTTCCTCGTTGTGGTGTCTGAAGTATACTTTTGGCTACAACTTACAAAACCTCTGCTCACTGCAGTGAGTGCTGCATGTGTCACCAGAGGATCCCCTCCACATGATCAGGTGTGCACACAAACACAGAATATCAGACTGTTCTTTTATACAGTAGCTGCTTTTCCTGAGTGCCACTACTCAGCCTATTAGTAAGCCAGAGAAAATGATGTTGTGGCTTGTCTAGCACAAAAAGTCATCAACTGTTTCCACCACTGACAGAGGATCTGAAGAGGCTGAAGGTGCACATTGGACCGTACAGTCCAACATACAGTGTTTCCTCTTCCCATGGCACTTTGGCCTCCTCCTTTTTGTGCTTACAGGCATCAATCCAATTAGCAGACAGCCATGCCAATTTAAATGGAGTGAATGGACTCCTGATTGACATGTAATTCAACAATATTTCAGGAGACGCAGGCCCCCAATCCCTGTAGCAGCTGATGACAAACTCTCTTCTCACCAGGAAGTTTCTTCCTGAAAACTGATTATCAAGTACCATCATCTCCTTCATCCCTGTTCCCACTGTCCCTTAGGAAAGAATAGCAAGAAAAGAAACTTCTGAGTGACTCACTTCTGCTGGGCACATAGGGGAGCATGAGTAGCATCCCCCATAAACCCAAAGAGTATTTCATCAACAAGTAATTCTTTAACAGACACCAACTCAGCAACATCACAGATATGAGTACCCCTCTACAGAGAGTTAGCTAGCTTTTCCCAGGCCATCCAAATGTCCCAAATTGGAATGTTTTGTTCCATCCAATTTAAGTACTATTCCAAATCCCTTTGAGCCGCTATCTTTTATGAAGGCACTGCATGTGCGTGCAATACATTACATGTAACACTACTTTAAGGATCCAACTTTATACCGCAGATACTTGATCTTAAGTTTCCTCTTGTGCATAATTTCTCTCATCTTGACTGTCTCTGGTTATAACAGAATTAGTCCACAGATAAACTGAGAGTGAGTTTATCCTCCTTAGTTCACCTTGAGTAAGTTATTTCATCCCATTGTAGCTGGAGCATCAAGAGCCACAAAACTGCAAAAAGTAATGCCATAGCTAGCATGAGAAATGCTGGAAGTGGGTCCAAAACCTGGCCCCAGACTTTGCTTCTGGCTTTCACAAGGAGATATCAGTCCGACTGGACCCAGAAGTCAGCATGGACTTTCCTCCTGCAGTTGATTCCTGAGCACATCTCATTCCTTTCCCCACTCTTGTCCATTTCCAGCATGTAGGAAAACCTGGCAGTTAGCCCAGCCACACCTGGTAGGCTTAAGAAATGGATGAGATTTCCTTCAAGTGTTTCTGGGTAACAAAAGGGACTCGTCAGCAGCAATTTTCATTGTATACAGTGAACTCACAGGTGACATCTTTATGTCAAGCAGCCTGTCACCAAGAGAGGACTGTGTATTTAGGTCCACGGCAGAGGAACAGACCCTGCTGAGCCAGAATATGAGGCCACAGATAATTTTTACTACTTACCAGACACACTGCTGACTCTGATCCCAGGCCCAAAAATGCCACCTTACATTAAAGAGGGTCTATCACTACATGCTCAGACCCTCTTTATACATATCCAAATGCATTTGTCTACTGGTCATGTTCTTTGTACTGAAATTGGTGCAAAGCACCACCATTCCTTTACAAAATCCATGCACCCGTCTGCCTGTTATGCCACATTTTCACCCAAGAATTTCTTCAAGGTAAAAATGAAGGTGAACACAAGAAATCCCTGCCACTTATAGGGACTAAAGTAAGCGGAGAAACAAACTGTTCAGGAAGATATAGCATTAATCTCCCCATCCCTAGAAGCAGATGGTGATAAATGAATGGCACATGCGACATATCTGTTGTAGTCACCCAACGAGTTAACCAAAAAAAGATCAGATCACAGCAGCATTGGCTCAGACCCTCTTCCTCCAACACAGGAAATTCCATTTCCCCAGCATGGTGCTTTGTGCTTACCCTTCCAAGCTGTGCTGTTCTTAAAACCCCACAATAGCTCAGAGACACCTTTGCGTCAGTGTCACACTGGATTGTCACTTTCCAAACATTAGTGTATGCATATGGTATTTTATACTTGCAAGGGCAATTTGTTTTAAGGTATTTTATAGGGTCTCTAAAATCGACAGACTCTAGTGAGAAACTGTAAATACTCTGGCAATGGGAATCACATCTTCATCCCATGCTGNAAAAAAAAAGGTAATGCTATGCAAAGGATGTATGGCTTAAAATGAATTTTTGTACCAAAAAAGATGATCATTAAGCGAGTGATAAGTAAGCTTTAGAGGATGAGCGCTGATCTTTTGATAATCAAATTTATACAGAAACATAGAAGAAGACATTTTCTCCAACACTCATGAGATGATCAAGGCAAGCCAAGCTCCAGACTACAAAACATATTTGATTTGTCATTTCTGGCAGACAAGCAGAGAGAATGGATGCTCCTGGCAAGTTCCCCCCTCTTCCTCCGTCCTAGCATGACTTTGAGTGGTGAAAAGAAAGAGGAACAGCTTTGAGAATTCCGAAGAGCTGTAGAATGATAGGCACTCAGGTGGACTGAAAGAGGGGCTACCATGCATCCTGGCAAGGCTGGGCATATCTGTGTATGTTGTACATTCATCCATCATGCTGCTACTGCACAGTGGGGTTTCTTCAGCAGTTTGCTTTTGTTACACAGGACTGTGTGCTGAAATTTAGACATCATCAAGACAAATCTTCATTTTTGTCATGCAATTAACTAGATATGGAAGCCTGTGGAGGGTTATAGGCAGAGCTAGACAGGCACTGGTCTGAAGTAAGTTAAGAAAATTCTTGATCCCTGAATCACAGCTGTAGGGCCTGACAGTGGTCAGAAAATAGGTTCTCAGGCTCCAGGCAGTTAACTCGAAGCCTGTCAGAAAGCTAAGCATACAACACTCTCATTCTGGCCTGGGAATTTCTAAGGAGGAACCCAAAACAATCCTTCATAGATAGCCTCCTCCTGACACCTGGTGCTTTTCCAACTTATTTCCTGGTAGAGATGTTTACAAGAAGGTGGTGCTCTGAACAACCAATGTTATTCCTTGTAGCGAAGCACGGTATAAATGAATCTGTCTTTCAATAAACTTTGCTATGTGCCCTCCAAGAAGACTGGAGTTTGTGTATCGTTGCTTGAGCCGTCCTGAATGGTAACGATGCCAGCAACACTCAGGCTGGGATTGTAGCAGTTGCTGGGAATGTAAAATAAAATGACAGTGATGGCTTAAGAGTTTTAGCTTTTTATATTTTTCATGTATTTGTAGCTTTGTAGGTTGCTAATGCATGGCTGTAGCTTCTATTATTTTTACTACCCTTTTCACCTACATTTTGGACCAATATGCTAACCTTCTAACTACATTCCTGAAGTACTGTTTAGTCTTATTCCAAGAAGAGGACCAACTACAAGGACATTCTGTTTTCCAACCAGAATCTGGAAAGGCAACACAAAGTGGGGCAAAGAAGCCCCTGGACCAATTCCAAAGGGCAGTACCCAGGGAAACATTACCCAACCAACTACTTTCCTAATTGGACAATATGTGATAGGTACACTAAAAATCAACTAACTTTATAAAAATTGTAGAATTACTGTACCATGTGCAGGTTTTGCCATATTGTGTACCTGAAGGCTTTCAAGTAAAGCTTTGCTTTTATATTATCATTCTAACATTGTTTGGGAAGGTTTGTTTTATTTCTGGGCAACAACACTTTCAGGCTTGTTGCACTCCTGCACTTCAGTATCTTGGTTAATACGGCCCATACCCCTTAACACAGAATTTTCTCATTTGGTCACTTTTGTGGTTCTGGTTTTTATAATTGCTTTACTGAGATAGCCAACATCAAATGTTCAAGAGGAAAGAATAAAAAGGAGCCATGGGCTTCCTAATGCTGATAAGTTTGAGTCCCGCACATTTGCTTTGGGAAGGATCTGCATTAAGTACTCTAATAGGATAATCTTTAAAATGTCTAGTTCCTCTCTGAATCTTATCAAATCCTTGTCGCCAACAGTATCCCGTAACAATGAGTAGGCCATCAGATCTACAGGAACATAATGAACTTAAATTCCAGAAATTACTTTGAATTTATTTTTAATCATGTATGTTTCCTTACAGTATGAACCCTGCCCACACTCAACTGCCTCCAAAACACCAGTCTAATGCCCTACAATTGAGATGAGCCTTTAAGAGAGCTAGAAAATTTAGTGGTATTCTGCGGTGAAGAGTGAAGAAGTGGGGAGAAGCAACTAGTTGTTAGACAGTACTCTTGGAAACAGTGCCTTTTTTGAGATCTCACTTCAGCTCTCAGTTCCAGGCTGACTGGAGTCAAAAACAGATCTATCACAGGAGTGAGGTGATAGAAGGAGTAAGGTCTGCCGCCAGCCTTAGCTAGGTTGTCACAGCTCCATTGGTAGGTAGAGGTAGCACTGAGCTACATTTTGGGGGAGTCAGGGGGCTGCAACTGGCCTTTCATTAACTTAGCATTGCTAAATAGTTCCTGTTTGTGGTTCTCCAGTGCTCATCTTACAAAAGATAATAGCCAGTAAAACTTCATCTGAGATGTCTTCAGTTCTTCTTTCACTCTTTCTGCCTTTAATCTTCCCCTCCTAAGCCATGGTTTCCTGTGACTCCATCAGTTCTCTTGGCAGCTATCCAAAAAAAAGGCACATAGAGACAAGTGGCAAAAGACTCCAGGAAATCTGAGATATCCCGCACTAAAAACAGTGACTTTTGGTCAAAGTCTCTGGCTTTTCTTCAAAAGATGGAGCCTTAAACCAGAAAGGCTACGTGAGTTGGACTAGTCATTTACTGATTGATAGAACATTGCTTGTTTCAGCATTGTCAGATTCCTAAGAACTGCTGTGTGCTTGAGCCAAGGGCAAGGCTGCTGGATATGCAGGTCAGTAGGGCTCAAGGATCAGAATCCAGAGGTTAGTAAGTACTAGCAGTTGGGGAACCCAGTGATCTTCATTTATGGAGCATGCCAGCAGTCCTACACAACTGACCAGAGCAGTGGGAAGGATGCAGGGGTGTTGCACCATGGTAGAGAGAAGCACGTTCCGTGTACGTGTAGTGAGAACAATTTTCATTCTGTCTTGTTTTGTCATTACTTGTAGTCTAAAATCTTTTATGCAGAAAAACATAGAGCTGCTCTTTATCTTTGGGAATAGGCCACACAGTTTAATTAAAGCTGACTGCTGGAGAGCAGGGAGCACCACCGCTTTCCATATGCTGAATGGGTCGGGGGGTTGCTTTTGTGGGGGTGCAAGAGAACAAAGAGGTTAGGTTTGTTTACCGTAACAGCTCCCAGCAGATGGGCATCTCTATTTCAAGACAGCTCTCATCAGTGCTAAACTAGCAGGCACCGATGCTTAGGGGGCAACACTGACTGAGCTGAAAGCCCCAGGCACTTGTCTAAAGGGAAGATACAGCATTAAGGGAATTTTAGGAAAGTTTGCTCCATTTGGCACTGTGATGATGTGCAAGCTGTAAAGACTTTCAGTTTTTTGATCTCAGTTGTTGTTTCCTCTACAATGCAAGTTTTTAAGAGAAAAAAAGCTTATCTCCTTGGGATCCATCGATGAAAGACCAAGGCAGCATGAGTCATGAAGCCCCTTTGCTGCACAGTCCTGGGAAGCCAGAAAGGTAGAGCTAACTCCTGAGCTGACTAGACAGCTTGTGCTAGCCAGGAGGTTTGGCACAAACCTCTCTAAAGTTCATCACAGAGCAGGAATTGCTGCGGCTGGACAGTTCATTCACAGATACCCCTATTGAGGCTGCAGGCAGCTGGCTGCAGGACACCTCTTGTCAGGAGCAATGTTAAAGACAACTGAATAAAATTCAGTCAGCTGTTTTCTCTCAGAGGAGAGAGGGCTAACATTTCAATTGACAGCATGGGTAACTTCTGGGCCAAGCTATCTCTGCATTTAAGATGGGTCTGGACTGTCAAATCCTTGCCTCCGGAGCGTGCATCCCAGCTAGACAGAGCAAGGCACTGACAGGCTCAGGCTGTTCTCAGTCCTCCCTTTGCATCTGTGCTTGCCCTTGTCTTCTGCTGCTCCTCCACACACTGGTGCCATAGTACTGGCAGCAATTACCCCAGCAAGTCTCCTCCTCCTCTCCCTGAGCCCCTTCCCCTTTTGTGCCACCCAACTCACCCACAACACCTTTTCTTCTCACTAGTTTTCCCTTCCAAGCTTTCATCAGTGTACAACCCAAGAGATAATAATTTGTTTACTTTTAAAGCAATAAACTGGAAACAGAACAGTTCAGCAGTATCCTGGCAGATGGGCAGAAATTATCTCCACAATCACCTGCTTGATCTGCCTGCAATAGCGTGTGCTTAATTTCAGTCTCTGCAATGGTTTGAGGAAGGGAAAGTAGAGGATGTACAGAAAAACACGGGCAAAAAAGCAAGCCCTGAACCTACCCTTTTAATTGGTTGACCATTGCCACCCACCTGAGGTATTTAAAAAAGAAACAAAATTAGAGATCCATACACCAAAGTAATGAGTGAAGTTATATTGCCTCCTTCCCTATTTTTCAAAGGCTAAAACAAGATTCATGCTTTCTAGGGTTTAACTCCTCAGAGGCTGCATATTCAAGTTATGTAGCTTTTCTGGCTTAATAAGATTTGTTTTAAAACACAACAAAAAGACAGCATAGAAAGGAAAAGAAAAAAACCAAACCACCCTCAAAAGTATACCCTGACTTATGACAGATACTAAATATCTCAAGGCTCACTTCAAACCTCAAACTTGCAAAGGCTGACCACACTACAAGGGGATAAAATCCAGGTAGCCACCAAACACTACAACCCTGACCCTCTTGAATCACAGCAACAAAAATAACATCTTACCTGAAGACTTCACACCATTAGGAAGACAGCTGCTTTTCCTGGAGCACTTCCTTGAGGAAGATGTGGTGCTAAGGGACATGGTTTAGTGGTGGGCTTGGCTGTGTTGGGTTAATGGTTGGACTCAATGATCTTAAGGGTCTTTTTCAATACAAATGATTCTTTGTAAATGAGCAGCGTTATAGGATGTAGGAGCTGGAGTATTTGTGTGTGAGCCTGCTTGAATATAGACTCAAATATGACCCCACTTGCTCAGTGTCTCCTTCTCTCACTGCTGGCATTGGAAACAGGCTACAGTCATTGTGAGGTGAATTCACCACCACTGTGAGGCTTCATCTCCTGCTGCCTTCCCCTAACACAAGTGAAGCTCTGCGTGTGGGAGTGGCCATTGCGCTGGGACCTTATTAACACCCTACCTCATAAGCAAAGAACCCTTCACCCCCTGCTCAGGTGTCTCAGAGGAATCCCCGGGACCCGAGCCCTTTTCCCCTCCAAGGGAGGCTCTCCAGCCATGTTTGGGAGCCAGGCTGCGACTGCCCGGCCCCACAGTTTCTATGCCAGCGCTCTGGATTTTTTGGTACACGGTGGCCACGCACTACCTACCTGCTGGGACACTCCGCGACTCCTGCCACAGCTGCTGAGTTTCCGCTACCTCTTGCTTGCTGCCTGGGGTCAGCCTGCCCTGCCGTTCCAGCCGTCGCACCGACATTCCTGCTGCAGGCCATTTTCGCCAGCCAGCCCGTTACCGCGTGAGGGAGCGGCTGTGCGTGGCGCCTGTGCCCGGAACTGCAGCGCGGGGGACGGGCCGGGAGCGCGGGCGGTGACCCCCGGGGCTTGGCGCGCTTGTGCGGGGCGGGCACGGCTGCTGCTGTTCGCTCGCCTTGGTGCTCACACGCACGCTAGGGAAGAACTGCTGCTAGGCCTTCTCCCACGGCTTTGGCTGAAGGCCCCTCAAGTTCAAAGGTAGAACAATTCGGAGGGAAGGGGGTCATATTCTCCATTCCAAGGGAGGCTCCCACCTTCCTTGGCAGACACCAAGACACATTGACTACAGAACTGCGCAAAATCTCCACTGAAATTGATTTAAGAAGAATATGAAAAATAACAAGTGGCAACCACTTGGTAACAAAACAGCAAACCAATTAAGAGCAAGGAGACCCCAGACTCCAATAATGCTGCTGATCTCAACTGTCGCATGATGTATGGGGAGGTTAGGTCGTAAGGGCATAAATGTCCAGGGATTTAATTGTTTGGGATCCGTCTTTTGAGGCATCAAGTTCAAGATACCAAATACCATAATTGATTTCTTGCAATAAACCTATCTAATGGAAATGAGAGGCCAGTGTCTAAAATTTCTGTAACAATAGGATTTTTTACTTTGGATGAAATCTTTTGTCTTTCTTATCTAATAGACACATTTTTAATGTTAGATTAGTTTTGTTTTCCTGTTTTGCTCAAGTTAGTTACTTCTTAGGGTTTTGCTTTTCTCTTCTATGGTCTTTTTCTCTTGCCACGGTCTCAGTTCCCCTACTCGTGCTTGTCTTGTCAGTTCTCCACTACTATTCCTGGTAATGCCCAGTAGTGATGCGTTAAGGTCATATCTGTGCTCTAGGGAGGCTTCATGCAGAGGTAATTTAGCCATGGGTAAGAAAAAAAATCAACTACTTTGCAATGTATAGGAAACATACAGAAGAAAACATTTCTGTCCCAACAGAAATACAATTAAAGACAGACAAAACTGTTTTTCATGAGATGTATGGGATTGTGCAACAAATGCTGCTAGAAGGAAGACTTTTGGTTTGTCCACTTTTGCCCCATTCTCCACAGGTTGATGTCAGCAGCAAAACAGGTAAGGTAAGGGAATAGAACTGTCAGCCCCCTTCTCTCTGCTCCCTTCCACCTTGGAGCAAAAAATGTCCATGTAATAATTAGACTACTCTTTCAGCGTCACTGGGAGTCACTGTCCCCTTGGAACAGCTCTAAAAAATGGCATTCTCCCTTGAGCTGTCTGCTGAGTGAAGTGAACACTGACCCACTGTGGTTTGTTTTTTCTTACAGGAATGAAACTGTTTTACACCAGTTCTGTTGCCCAGCAGCTGATGCAGAGCAGAAGCCTTCATCTCCAGACTCCTCACCAAGGTGGGAAATGGTTACCAGCAAGACCTTTATTTTTTCTACTTCTTTATCATCCATCACTGATCTTCCTCCCCTAGACAAAACTTATATATTACACATGCCAATGCTCCTCCATCCTCCCCTACACCCCATGCTCCCAGCATTGCTGTCCCTCTCTTTTTCCTCACAGAGATTACTGTTCATACTGTAGTGTAATTGCCTGCAAACCCCCCACCCCGATCTCCACTCACACACACAGAAAATTTTTTTTCAGCCTCTCTTCAAAAATCCACTTCCACTGACCCACATTCATGCTTGTACCTCTTCTTACTGTATGTGACACTGACAGACACATGCTTCACTCTTCTTCAAATTATTTGTCTCACACTATAAGGTTCCTGGACACACACACTAACATTTGAAGTACAGCAAAAGTCACCCATAAAACTCAGGGTTCTGTATCACACCTTGAGACAGAGTGGGGGGAGCATTTTTACCTGTGTCAAATGGTGTGAGCTTGCCCAGTGGAGAACAGCTATAGAAAGGTACTATTAACTATTACCAGCTTGTATCCAAGGCAGCCAGGTGTGGGGATACCAGCAGTTCTCAGCTCTTCCTCATCAGTGAAAGATGTCAGTGCCAAGACCAAGGGGTCCAAAGAGCTTCAGAGGCACTCAAGGTGCATAAATACTGCATTTAGCTTCCACACTTGGCCTTGTCCCTCTGTTCTTGCCATCTCCTTCCCCTCTCACAACTTCCAACCCTTACCTCTTACAGACCTACTCTGTTTTTCCAGGCCTCATCACATTCTGACAACAGCAAAGAGGTTTCTATTTAAAGATTTCTCTCATCATACTGTTAGACTTTTACCTCTGACCTTTCGCACCTGTGCAAAAGGGCTCTTTTGCACTCTTTTGCCTGTACTAGCAGGGCTCTGAACAGAACTGGGCACCTGAATTGCAGTAGTGAGGCTACCGCATTTTTTAAATCATATTTCTCATGTTCTGCTCACTGGAGCAGACTGTGGTTTCTGATTTCCTCCCAAGAAAAAATGTGAGTGCTGGACAATTGTGAAGAGAACAGGGGTAGGTGGGTGGGTGTGTATGCTCAAAAGTAGGGTTCAGCCACACTTGGAGACAGGGTAAAGAAGCAGGACCTCTCCTGCCCATTTGTGTATGAAGGATTAATCCCCATGATCAGTCTGTGCTGAGGGCTTTCAGGCATTGGTAAAGTTTACATGACAGCCCTGTCATGGCAGATGGGGAGACACTGGCAAGGAAAATGAGACAGCAGAGCAGGAGACCGGGGAGATTTCTGAGGTAGGGAAAGCCACCTCTCCCTTACATTTTTGGAGTGAGAGAGTTTTGTTTAAGTGCTTTAGTTTGTCTAGAACTAAGGAACAGTTTTGCCATAATGTTCTACCTTTATACCCTCATCCTTGAATCTGCTCCATTCTTGTCCCAGCCTCCATCTTATTTCTGATCCCTTAGTTTCTAGAATGTTCTTATTCTACAAGGCTGTCAGTCATATAGTCTTAAGCTCTAGGATAATGTTTGTCACGTTGTCAGGCCTTCCTTTTATCCTGCTGACTCCCAAAGGCCTTGCTGTGTTTGAGTTTGAGCCTGAGTTTGCCTGCCCTCCTGCTGGTATTCAATAGGTAAATTGAAGAAGGAGTGATCACCTGTTTCAGTAACTTAACAGCTTTGGCAAGTTGCATCTGAAGATGAGTCTGAGCCAGGAAATCCTGAATTGTAGATGAAGGACAACGACCCCTATAGCATACTGCATCTGGGCTTCTTGTACTGATCTATGCCTGTCCATTTGATGCCTTTTGTAGCTTGTCCCACACTGCAGGCCTCATGCATTTCTTACTTTTTTCCCCCAGTCTTTCTCACATCCTTGCCACTTCTAATGCCTCCAGACCCCAACAGCAGTCCTGAATCTGTCTGTGTGTGACACAATATTCTATGCGGAGATAAAGATGGTTGAAGCCACCGTGGCTATTTGAAGGTGAGAAACAGGCACAGAGAGTTATTAAACTCTCTATGTAGCTTTATGTTAGCCACAAAACATCTCCTAGTCTCTGCCAGGTCCTGCAGTCAGCCATGGGCTTCCTTCATGTCCAAAGTCACATATACAATGCAGTGAGGAAGGTAAAAGAATGTCAGAGAGGGAAAAACAGTCAGCATGGAGCTGATATCCATATGGTATTCTGGAATGGCTCAGTAGGCTTCTAGGAGAAGCTCATCATATCACTTACAGAGTCTGTCACCCTGCTCAAATCATGAACAGGTCCCCACTGAACCAAGGCAGAACAAAAGTCAATCAAGACTGAAATATGTGGGTCAGACAGACTGAATAGGCAATCAGTTCCTGGGTGAGCCAAGCATATCCCTAAATAAGCTCATCAGGGCTCCTGGTGGGAGAGCCTGGTACATAGGGGCTCCCTGTGCAGCTCTTCTGAGCCTCGCTGAATGGACAGCCACTCACAAGTGGTGCTGCTGTGAATTCTGATAAACCAGCTCAGGTTTATTCTCTCTTTTCCCCTTCCTGATGGTTTTCCTAAATGAGATAAATCCTGTCAGAACTGATGCCACTAATAACCATCAGCCATCTAGTTTTAATTAGAGTTTGCTTCATTAATGCCCCAACTCCTCTCTCCACACCAGATTAAATAATGTACTTGCAGCTCATTTACACAAACCCCCAAACTGCAAGGCTGAGCTGCAATCCTTTAATTAAACAGCCTGGCTGATCCCTACCGCTGCCTCGGCTCATCAGTCTAAGCCGATTAAAGAGAATAGGGACTAATAAAGAGCATAAACAGGGAAGTGACTCTCAGCTCTTCAAGGGACTTGGAGACTTCAGTGGTGATCAGCTGCTTTCTCCTCCTCTAGTAGCAACTGTACCTCAGCCCACATCACTTCCGTCTGGGACCTGCAAGAATGGCTCTGTTTTCAGCAGGAGCCCAGACTCATCTTGTGGGACAGGAATCCTTTGGGAGAATGAGGAAAAACAGCAGAGAAAGAGGGACATCAAAACAGTGAGATGCGTGACTGTCTGACTGCAGGAGAGACCAGCACGAGTGGCCATACAGCTTAAGAGAGGGGCAGGAGGAGAAGCAAATGCAGGGAATAACAGTTGGAGGTTGGCTGCCAGGAACAATATCTGGGACAAAAGTTTGTCTCCTTGTGGTTTGTGGTGGTCGTTCTTGTGTGGTCTTCCCTAACATTTCGCTGCAAGATTTCTCACTCCTCCTTTGCTGCCAGCTAAAAATGCCTTGGCTTCACATGGATGAGAGTGATTAGGAACATGTCAGTGTCTAACTACTTAACAGAAGCCAACTCAACGAGGTGGTTGAGATTATTCCCACTCATCTTGTTCTGCTTTGCTTCACTGACTGCCACAAGCAGAGCTAGCCCCCTTCTCTCCTCCAGCGTGTGAATTCCTTGTGGGAAAGTTGCAGCTCCATGAGTTTAGCAATGCAAATTTCCCACCTGGCTGCTTAGCTGGGTTGCACCAGCAATTAGCAAAACTGGTGCTGTAGGCCATGAATATTAAGAGACATATTTGATCCCAGAGTCTGCCAAAAAGCTCAGAGCCAAAGTACAGGATGAAGTGATGGCAGCAGCAGGCAGATTTCTTTCCTGAACTCTAAGGGCTTTCCCATATCAAAGGACAGTATAAATCCTTCGCCGTTGTCTCTGCTGGACTTGTACACCACTGGCTTCATGATCATAAGCCATCTTGCAGGTTGGGTTTCCACTGGGGATATCAGGTTGAGTGACATGAAGAAATTCCAGGGATGGCAGTAGGAGCTAACCCTGCTCCTTTACTGAGGTGCTGATTAGACTCTAATTTAGCCAAACCCTGTAATTTCATAAAGCAACAGCTCTTTTTCTCGCTGGCTTTTGCCTATTAATGGCAGGGTTTCATTCTAGGGATCTGAATAGCCTAGTAATTGCATTTCCCACTTCTCCCAGGCACATAGAGTGGAGACTGGCATCCCAGAACAATGACCTTAAAATGTGTCCAGCAGCAGCCTAGTTCTAACAGGATTACATACCATTTTCCTTTGTGTGAGGTAATAGGGCTGAGATGAGAAAGATTTGTTTCTATTAGAGTAATGAGAGGAAATGATGGAGTCACAATTGAAGGGAACAGTATATTCATTCAGTTGCCTTTCATAGGCTTTTTGGAGTCAGCCTCTGGGGTGCTGAATAGGAAATCAGCAGAAAATCACCTCTCCTCCTGTGATGGGAAAAGTTCTACAGGAAACTTTAAGCATCTGGGGCAGGTGTGCTTTGGCAATGGACTTGGGAATAGCACTGGAGTGCTGAAGCATTGTTGAAGAAGCACAGATGAGACCTGACCTGTTTTTAATGCAAAGGGGAAAGAGTTCTCTCAGGAAGAGAGAGCAGTCTTTTGAAGGGCTTGGCGTGTACTTGGAAGAAGGGCTAGGATCTGAAACATCTTTGGAAAAGTTGGACAAGCTCTGTTCATATTTTCCACACTTTCCAGTAGGGAGACTGCTGCTTAGATCCAAGTTAAAACATTAGTGCCACTAATTTACAAAGTGTTTATTTCATGATTGTGGACCAATGAAATAATAACTCAATATCGTTTAAACTTTGAACCACTGTGGACTCATTTCTAAAGTGCCTGCTGGATTAGTCACCATAACAGATTGAGAACCATTGGCTACTTCTCCAAGCCAGCCTTCCATGCATTTCTGGAGCAATTCCTTCTTGCCCCACTTGTGACTTACCAAAGTACTGAAAAGGAAATGTGTGTTCTTGCTGGAGGAAGCCCTTGGTGCTGGTTGCTTCATTTTTATTTGTGGGAGACTGATAAATGGATGGACAGATTTTGGACAGTTCATTCAAACCAAGCCTTCAAACGTCTTTCTTGATAGCTCTCTGAGCTGCATGGGTATGCTGCACTCTCAGCAGCACATGCTTAAAGCCCAAAATATGATTTCATTTACTTCTGGACACTTCTGTCTCTGACTCTTCATGTCTCTTTACCCGAACTCTCTGTTTCCATTGAACATGCATTTGTTCTTTGTCCTGTGAAGAAGGCGTTGGCACAAAGGAGCCATGAATTTTATTCACTGCACAGTCACAGCATCACGTCCCTCTTTGACTCCTCACTGCTGTAGCTCAGGAGCATCTCTCCTTCTACTACAGCTCTCACTTTGCCCTTGGGTCACTTGAGGTTCTCTAACAGTTAGATCCTCCTGAGAAATTCCCAAGACTTTGTTTGGGGTGTGACTGCAATGTCCCTTAAGGCTAGGGCCCATGAAGTTGTTGAGAACTGAACCACTCACCAAGTGGGTGTTCACTCCGGACATTACTGAAGTACCTTAACAAACAGGTGGACAGTGGTGATTTTCCACCAGTATCCATCACTCTTTAAGCATTATGGTTCAACAACTGAGCTACTCAACATTTTATCTGAACTTGCCTGATAGGACAAATGCAAATCCAGTTCATGAAATGGGAAATTTTAATTTCTGATTTAGGACTGCTGGCAGGATATTGTATATAGAATCTGGAGGTCAGTGCTTTGTCTCAGCTCAGAGCTGTTCTGTGGCTTTGGCTCAGGTGTGAAGCGTGATGATGATTCTAGTCTGCATCAAATCTGATCTATAACCTTCCACTTAAAGAAGCCTAACAACTCTGCCTAATTGGCCCCCAGCTGGCAGTGTCAAGTGCATGTTCCTACAATTAGTGGACTATGGAGGCTGAATTCTTCTCTGATTCTTAATGAAGAAGACTCCAGGTCAATCTTAACAGGATGTGGACATGCCAGTGCAAAGCAAAGCCTCTACATCCATGGTCTTGTGTACTCTAAGGATAAATGACCATACACAAAGCTCATGAGTCTGACTTCTTTCACTCCCCTCAAAGTCCTCCAGAGCGCTGCTTTTGAAGACACGCATAAGTTTGAGCAACATTTCTGCTTTGCTAGCATATCCTGTTTGTGCTTCGCATTTCTTTTCCTTATTGAGGTCATGGGCATGAAGAGAAGATTTTTTTTTTTTATTGCTTCTTAACAGCTCATCTCTTACCTTTCCATCCCCGTAGCCTTAATGATCATGTTCCAGATAGTACCATTGGAGGTTGCACGGACGCTGCAAGCAGGCAGAGATGGGTCAGCAAAGTTCACATAAATATTCCCCCAGCTCACTGTTGATTTCAGTCTGACACAAAGATGTGGGCCATGAGTAATGTCTAGACCCAGATTTGAACTCCTCTGAAGCTTGGGAGTGAGCAGATTCCTCACTTTTTCTGGGTGTTTTGTACAGTGAGGACTAGCAGCTTCAGTTGCTTTGCAGGAGCCTAAGTCCAGAATCACAAAGATGTTTAGTGAATGTAGATTTACGGAAAATATGGAAGCACTAGAATTATAAGGAAAAAATATTTTAGAAAACATCCTTAACATCATAGTTACCAACAACCTTGGGAATCTCTTGCAGGGAGGTATAGTTGGGAAATCTTCTGGTACTATGACCTGGGAGGAATGGCTCTTTCTGGAAGCATCCAAAGAAACAGGAGGTCAGTTTCAGATGCATCGGCTCAGTCCTGTAAAGGAGCTCCACCAAGAGACTTTGGCACTCTCTCCCACACAGGCATTTCCCTGCTCCTCTCCAGCTACTTTCAGGCAAGTGTGGAGAACATGAGGGTGGGGAAATAAAGTGAGGAACAGACGGCTCTTCAACAGGAAAAAAAATATATATTTCTGGTGGAATCTGGAGTCTCCCTGTCACATTGGTTGCTTTGCTTGCCTCTATCAACACCTTTCTTCTGGAAAGTGGAAGATACTAGGAGAGAGAGGCTGAAGAAAACACGCTTAAAGTATCCTATTTTGAAACTGCAAAGATGCCCATCAGACACATTTTCTGAGCGCTGAAGCTGTATCCAGCCATTGACCTGGCCACATGTTCTTCCAGCTCTTTATTTTTCCCTGTTGCTTCTGTCACTTATGTGGCCCCTGCCCTAGAGGAATTTAGACTTGGATTCAAGTGCTTTTCTCCCACATGTGTCAGTACTTGCAATTTCATGGGCCATGGTAAGATGTGTGAAAGAGGATCAATCATAGCCAACTTTACAGCTGTTTGGGAGACACTTTCAACAGCGCAAGTTGAGATCAGTTAGTGGCATTAATACCGGGCCGTTCACGCTGGCTTACAGATGATCCTCATGTTCTCTCTCCTATACTGCAAAGAATTTCTTGCCCATACCATGGCAACTTTTTGGTACCAGGGAAATGCAACATAAGTATCTGCTCTATCATCTGTTTTCTGTGTGATAATGATACAGACATGCCTGGGAAGAAGCTGTGCCAGCCTTGGAAATTGCCCTGTATCTAGCACTAGAAAACAGGCACAGATGCTTGGTAAAATAATGGTAGATGGACTGTGGTGGAGCTCACACCCTTCATCCTAATCCTCTGCTAATATCATCTGACCTGATCTGCATCGGTCAAGATGCACCCACACCCAAAATGGAGCCATTCCAGACCTTTTATACACCTAGGTGTGGGCCCTGTTGAACTTGACAGGTGGTTTCTGTGGACCCTCTGTCCACGTGCTTGTTAATGGCTTACAAGGCAGAGACAGACAGGGCAAAGAGATGGAAAAAAGAGTCAAGGAAAAAGAAAGGGAGAGAGACTCATCCCAACAAATGTAACAATGCTACTGTAAGAAAAATGGATGGCAAACATACTACACAGAGAAGTAGAATAACAGGAGAGAAGAAGCAGGAAAAGCAGGAAGATAAAAAATAGCGTAAATGCAAGAAGGGATTGCAGGGAACAAGAACATATGAGCAGGAGATAAATGAGCAGGTCCCTTGGCTGGAATAATCCTGTTCATGCCAGCATTCTTTGGCAGTGACACAATGAGACTGTGGCCTTTTATTACACATTTTCTTGTAGTGTGATGTCAATCCAAAGGCCTTTGTCTTTTTGGTGCTCTGCAACACTAACTCACTCCTATGAAGGTTCATCTTCTGGTCACCCCCATGGAACAGGCTCTGTGCTCAGATACACTAAGCTCTCCTTTTGGAAAAACATATCTGTGCACTAGAATTCCTTCTGCATGTGGCCCTGGCCGATTTGAATATGCTTCAGGAGGGACTGAAGAGTCTGAAATGCTGAAGAGGAGCACACTGTACAGCTGCTCAGGCCACTCTGAGTTTGGCAAACAGAAGTAGATAGCTGAGGGAGTGCATGCAATAAAGCTGGGAGGTATTTTGGACTGTCATCTCACCTGTTCAAAAACTGCAGAATAGCTGGAGACTACTCCATCTTCTGTGAGAAAACATCATCCTGAAGAAAAGTGTCATAAACAGGATCTGAGTTCAGGGAGATTTTTTTTGTGAGACACTGAAATGTAAACTATGAGACCTAATTCTGGCCACATCACTTGGAAGTGTGTTCCACTAACTTTTAACCACTTCTGCTTGGCGCTTCGGTTCTTTAGACACACAGAGCTTGTACCATCATCCCCCTGGAAACTCATTGCCTGGTGATTAGAGCTGTGTGTCACCTTTGTCGTGTCCCACACTGGTATGGTGCTGCTTTCCTGTAAGCAGGTTATGATGC
Source organism: Hylia prasina (assembly GCA_013397195.1). Lineage (NCBI taxonomy): Eukaryota > Metazoa > Chordata > Aves > Passeriformes > Sylviidae > Hylia > Hylia prasina. Next base: position 330,196 of record VYXD01015041.1, on the reverse strand, counting down.
TGTTATTGTTGTCTGTGTATCTGGGTTTGCTGCAGTCTCTCTCATTCCCTCTTTTGCAGAAAGAGGGAGGATGGGATAGGCTACCCCATGTATATACTGCTAGTGCTGTTTTCCACATGCTTCCAGAGGCAATTGGCAAAATATAACCAATATCTGTAATTTCCCAGAGTGCACTGACGTGAGAGTGGTAGGTCGAGATGCACAAACCAGAATGGTGCAGAATAGTGGTGTGAAAAGTATCTCTGTGCTGTTACAGCACAACTGGATCTGACAAGGATGTTACAAAATGTCCTAAAATAGAGCATATTGGGCTAGATCCTCCACTGAGGAAGGTGCAACCCACAGGAATAAAGCCGTTTATAACATCAGCCAGGATACTGCTCAGCAACACAGTAGGATTGCTTGAGTCTAGGCAAACTTCATGGGTTTTTTATGATCTTGCCCCAAAAGTTCTGTGTCTGAGTACAGAGAATGGGGGTAGGAATAATTTCCATTCCTCATAGGTAAGAAAAGTTGAGGCACCATAGGGAAATGTGAGCTTGTATGACCAAAGTTGCTAAGTCATCCTGCTTTCCAAATGGGAATGAAAAAAAGATAGAAAAAGAAATGGGGCCTGAGGGAAGAAATGTGACATGAAGTGGATCAGAGTGTGAGTGAAACAGCAGAGACAAAATAGGTACAAAACTGGAAAAGTAGAGCTTTGTGCCTACTGCATAAGGCTGTGGGGGTGGTCACTGCATTGGGGAAAGGAGGAAAGAATGCTAAGCATGTTGTTTCTATCTTGGTCTTCACCCAGAGGGCAATGCAAGCCTCTAGACCTGAACAGAGTGGCAAAATTAAAATTTGGATAAAGCCGGTGAATGCTGTTTGGATTGTCTGTATTGGTTTGTGATTTATGATTGTGTTTCTCTTTATGAGGAGGAGAACAAGGGTTTTTTTCTGTTTGGTTTGACACAAGCAGTGACTTGAGAATAGAAACAAAATTTATCTGAGTTACACCAAGATCTATCTGTGAAGTGGCTCACTCACTGCCTTCACAAATCGATTACGCTGACCCCTTAGGAAGGAGCCCAGAGGTACAGTCCAACCGAGAGTCCACCACAGCAGGTAGAAAAAGAAGACCGCGGAAGCCCTTGCCTAGGTCTATAAATGGCAAGAGCCATGTCCCTCACCCAGCTCACTGCTGGACTGGGAGAGCAATAGGCTGAGGGACATGCAAGCTTTCCTTGCCTTGTAGAGACTCTGCTGCCTCCCAGCCCTGAATTCATCTTATTTTAGCAGTGAAATTCTGCCTTCTGCATGATTGCACCGGCAGGCTTTTGTCAGCGAATTTGGTGATGTTCAAACTTGCCTCAGGGATGAGGAGCCAAGAGATCTGACTCAAAGTGGCAGAAAGACTGCTGCTGAGAAGCCAAGTTTCTGTTTCCTGGGGTGCTGAGCGGGCAGTTACACTAATGCAAGATGCCATCTGTTTTTTTCCTTCTCTAAAAGGTCGTGTTTACCAAACATTGCAGAGGCAAGAGAGGTCTGGGGTTAAAATAAAAGTAATTAAACCCCGCAGAGGAGGACCTCCTATGCCTTCAGTATCCACTTGGTGCTCTTCACACCTCAGTGAAGCACAGGTGCCATGTTCAAGGCAGCCACAAGTAACCTTGTGTGCAGTGCCAGGCTGTGAGACTTGTGGCTAACCTGCAGAGATGGCACAGCAACCAGCCTGGGGTGCCAAGCCTCTGGGTGTGACAGGCAGCTCAGAAAGGGGCTTCTCTTCCTAAGCTGAGCTTTGTGCTCTGCAGCTGGTGAAACAGGAGGCATGGATGGGAAGAGGAAAGAGGGATGTGCCAGAGAGGTGGCCCAAGTGCCGTTCTGAGATGTCATCCAGACACATGCAGGAAATACAAGAAAAAACTATGACAGCCATCCACACCACCCAGCATAGCCAGCCTTGCACCACAAACACCACTTCTCATAAAGTGAGAGCTGCCCTAGCTATTCCAAGCCACCCTCTGGAGGAGCTTGTCTGTCCTCTCAGAAAAGCAGAGATCTTAGTCCTGTGGTAGATTAAATCTGCCATGGACAGCCAGGCCCTCAGACTGGCAGCCAGCCAGGACAATCATCTTTGCACCAGGAGGTCATGGGGTGCTTCAGCAACATTTGGTTCCTGTAGTGCTGTTCTGTAGCAAAAGGCACAATAACACAACAATGTGGGAATTACACAGCACACAGGGATGAGGTTTAAAGACTACATCTGAAATGAAGGCCCTGACTTTGGCATATCAAAGTGTGGGACAGGAGGGTCTTGCTAGTATTATTATATTCTCTGTCTGCCTAATGAACATCTCATTGATACCACTTCAACTGATGCTGAAAAGATGTTGCCTGCTTCAGTCTGTGCTAAAGGATGTTAAATTTAATTGATTTCCAAGATATTTACTGTACCATACTGACAAATCTATTTTACAGGTGTGTGTGTGACAGACCTTTTATGAAATAAGTAATATATTCTGGGATGGGTAATGAGCTTGGCTAATTACCATTAATTCCTCCTGGGTAAAACTAGTGTGAAAAGATGGCTTGATGCCACTGCTTTGCAAGGTGTTATGTGAATGTAGACAAAATCAGAATCTTGTTCCTATATTTGTCTTTGTTGGGGGAGACTGTCTGAGAAAGCTGCAGCTTGGCTGGCAGGGGATGATTTGCCAAGATCAAGTTCCAAGTTCCCTGCCTTTCTGGCAGGAGAGACTTTTGCCTTCCATCAGTTTCAGCAGGCTCCCAGAGAGCATTGCCTCCAAATCACCCTAAAACTTGAACTTAGAAGCAATCAGAAGCAATTCTTTTGCATTTAGGCCTCCTGCATGTCAGAAATCTCTGAACCTTGAAAAGATCCCATAATATATTACCAAGTCTGTCTCAGCCTTTTTTTTTAATTGAATTCTGATGAACCCATTCACCGTATGTCATGGGTGCCCTCAGGGAACACTGAAATGAAATAAAATGAAAAGGCACTTTGGACCCTGCTAAGTCAGCAGCTGAATTTTTTTTTTTTTTTTTTTTTTTTTCCCCTGGGCAGGGAAGTTTAGGAAAGACAGAGGGAGCACACGTTCTTTGCAGACTTGGGGTTTGGACTCCATTCTACTGGCATTACCTAGTGGACTCTTTTTCTAATTCTCTATGTGGTACTTTGTACGTTTTTTTAATTTTGACATCTCTGAAGCTTTGAAGTCTCATATAAGTCTAAGGGCATGAGAGGCAATTAATGAGGCCATTAATCACTTACAGCAATTTAAAAACAGTATTATGTACAATAGCCAACCGATCCTCATAAGGAGCACTGTGAAATGGATGCATAAATTTTTGTGGTCTTTCACAACTAGTCCAGGTAGTCTTTGCCTCAGTTACAGGTCACGGTCCTGTTCACTGACCTTGAATACCGTGAAGAAGGCATTTGGCAAGGCATGGCAAACAGCAATATGCTCTTGTCCTGGAGTGACACAGGGACACAAAAAAGAGCTAAGATCAGCCTCCGCAGTACGTTTGTACCACCTCACAGCCATAGCTTCCTTCTCTATGACTAGCTGGACCGTTTTGCATAACCATTGTACCTGGCAACAAGAACATCCTCTTCTTCAGTGACTGGTTTCTTAAACCACTCACCAAATCCAGAGGTGCTGCTGCTCTTTTTTGTTACTCTGTTATTGCTCTTATTTATTTGCAAACTTTTTTCTTCTTGGAAAAGGAGAGAAGGCACAAAGACATGAGTTTTGTGTGGTGACTACATGGGAGCTCTGTAGCTGCGGAATGATCAGCTGTGGAAAGCTCAGTTTTAATTTTTTAATTTCTTACAGGACTAACATTATTGTCCTTGAGAAGGGTAGCTCTTCTGGTCCTTGAGCCCTGTTTTGTCACTCAGCCATCCTGCAAACATTTTTCTGAGAGCTCTGAAAATTCCTCTAAGACCGTGAACTGATTCTATATCAGTTCTAAATACTAAGACCATATTTGACAGTGGTGCAAAGGAATGTCATGTCTGGAGCACACAACTTGTGTGTTCCTGCCTGCAGATCTGCCTTGAAATTGTCCTGAAATGTTTGAGGGGAAAGGGCTGCTTGTTGTTTCTCAAGTCATGAAGTATGGGAACGTCTAAGCCTGACAATCAAGATCCAATAGATAACCATAGATCATCTCCACACTTGTCAATCAGAAGTGCAGGTCCTTTCCCAGCTGGAAACATGTATTTCCAGCAGCAAAGGGGTGATGAGGAGTATGCAAGGAAGTGCAACATCCAGATGCTGTAGCAAGTGCAATGCAGTCGTATCTCTTCCAGGACAGATAGTGACACTACAGCTCTGTGCAGACATGGGGAGCAGCTACGGCTACAAATGGGCATAAGGGCTTCTCTGGCTTGATAATTTAGTGTCACTGATTTGGTCTTTATGCTTCCAAAAGAGCAGGCAGGGATAAAAAAGAGAGTAATAAAACACCCTCACTATTATAACATTTCTCCTCCATCTTCTCCCTTCATCCTTCCCTTACTCTAATCCTTATATAAAATCTTCCTGAGAAACCTGCCCATAAAAGCTAAGTATCAGAACTCTGATTTACTTGTGCTAAATAAAAATATTTATGGCTGCCAGCTGAATTGTCTCAGTGAGAGCTTTTTCACCATCCTGCCTTCTTGAAGCAAGCACTGGGATTCAGTTCACAACCCTGATATCCCTCTTTTGAAATGCTAGACTGGGGATAGTACTTTATATAGGCCCTGTGTCAGATTGTCTGTAGTAACCATTTCTGTTAACAAACCTTCTGTAGCAGGCATATACAAGTCAGCAGTGCAAATGAACAGGACATACCTGAAACACCAGAGATGTTTTTCACAGCAGATGGTAACAGAATCTATTTGTAATCTAGGCTCATTATGGATCATAAAAACCATGTAGGAACATCTAGGAAGAAGAGAATAGCTGAAATTGTAGTCTTCCTTTTTACCTGATTGCAAGTGATTTGCATTAATATTGCAAGTTTGAATCAAACAGAACTCAAAGAAATTACAAACCTTCTCTACCTGATTGTATGACTGTGAAAGCTGTGAATAATGGTGGCATATGATACTTGAGGACCACAAGTAAAGAACACTTACTGCAGCTGAAACTGCAGGGGTGATGCTAGGATTCAAACTAAATTGACCTAGCTGGAGTTTGGCTGGGACTTTGGGATTCACACCTTAGACTCTGCATGGGACTTTTAATTATTACAGAGGTTATTATTTAATTATTAAAAGCAGTTCCACAACCAATTTTCTCATCCAAGAAACGGTATGTGCAATTGCTCCATTCCCTTTCTTCATCCCACAGTCAAGGGGTCTGACTGCTTACTGGCCAAGGGAAAGCAAGTGAATCCACCTAATTTGCTTAATAACATTTTTTTTTCCCAGAGATAGTTCATGCTAAACTTTCTATCCTTGTCCTACTTACTTTCCTTACTGGTTTTTGTTTTGTTTCGTTTTTTAACTGTGATTATAATAGCTCCTGAGCCTTCTTTTCTTAACAAAACCTGTGTCCTACCAATGCAAATCAACTGCGTCACTCAGGACAGAGGGAAAATATTAGGATTGTTAAGTTTTTATTTATTGCACTGTAGCATCAGTTTTGATCTTATTTGGGGGTTTATCTGACATTGCTACTAGAGAACGAAGAATAAGCATTCTGAAAACACTTCCTCAGAAACAGGTTCAAGTTGAGAGTAGACCTAGGAGAAATACAGGTTTGGTAAGTGCAGCCATGGGGCTGTAATGGTAACATGGTAACATTCAGACTGCTAATCAAAACCAGTCTATACCCCTTTTCTCCACTGCTTATAATTCACTGAAGTTTACCGCTGAAGCTGAAATTTCCCAGGTTCGTTCAAAGGTGAAGTAAGTTTGCCTTCCCCACCCCCCCCACCCCGGATTTTTTTTAACACTAAAAAGACTTAAAAATGGTTCAATGGTTCAACCATTTTTATGAATTTTTTTCCCCCCCACAGCAGAACATGTAGAAACTATTCCCACTTCAGCAGGAGTGTTTGCTATTGCATTCTGGATAGCACCGCAGCCAAACCAGCATGGGGTTAAAAAGTTTATATTTAGCACAAAAACATCTAGCTGAAAAATGCCTTTGAGTGCTCCAATGGAATCTGATTTTGATTTGACCGAATTTTGACCCTGAGGAAATTCCAGGCATAAGCACAATCCATTCTGTATGGCTGTATCCACTGGGCTCAGAGCGTGCATGGAGGAGGAAGGTGAGGTTAATGTGCATGTGTGCTTGGCTGATGTCCTTATCCCAGCACACAGTCTTTAGGGGCCTCAGAAATGCCTTGGGAGAGCAGTGCTGAGGGGGATGGTGCTCCTCACACATCTGTGGCTGAGCAGTCCTTGCAGTCTTAGGGCCCTGTGTCTTGAGAATTAACCTAAATGCCTAATGAGGTTAAAGGAGGCTTCTTGAGCATTTTGGATTGGTCCAACACCCTGTGCCTCATTGGCCAGGGTCAGAATTGGGTGTGGTGAGGGTACCTAGGGTCATACACAGCCCAGTCATCAGTAGGTCTGTGGTGATGTGGCAAGTCCAACGTCAAGTTATGGAGTCAGTCCACAGGGTCCAGATCAAGCGTGTCCATAGCCACATAAAGGGGAAAGCTGTGGCGGGGCTGGAGACCAGCACTCTTACAGTGCTGCTGGGGCAGGGATTGACAGCTCCAGGCTGGGGAGAGAGCCTGGGGAACCTTCATGTCTGGAAATATTTAAGAGCTGCTTGGAAAGGGCCCAGATGGACCTTGTCTGCCTCTGAAAATGGCCCTTCTTTGAGCAGGGAGTTGGAGGAGAGACCTCCGGCCTTCCCTCCCAGTCTAGGTTAGTCTGATTCTATAAAGCCTGCTGGTTTTACTTCTCTATTGGCAGTGGATACAGGATATCCTGCCACTGTGACTCTTACTTGCTCAGGCTGTACACTGTGTGTGACAGAAAACCAAGCAGAGAGATGAACCCACCAGAAGTGACGTCCTCCTTCCAGAGCAGCAGGACTGAGCACTGCAAACTCTGACACACACTTCATGTTCAACCCACAACAGCCAGTGGAGTCCTCGCAAAAACAGAGCTAAGCATATGTGCCAGTGTTTAGAGGACGGTCCTGTCAGGGAATATTTGCAGGCACTTAGAGTCCATTCAGGCTCCAAGGGAAGTCAGGGGAAGGTGAGCTCTCCATCTGACCGCCTCGGGCCCTGACCTGCCCTAAAGAAGGTCTGCATAGCACACTGGGCACTGTGGCCTTGACTCAGCTGAGCAATTTGGAGTGTGTGTCTTGCTGAATAAGAGCTTATGCATCTAGCTGAAATTGCTTTATAGGGCACAGTCCAATTCCCACTGAAATGCTTGGGAAGCTTTTGCCATGCACTTCAATGAAAATGTGATCAAATCTGTGTCATCTGATCGTCCCTTAGGCTGAGGATAAAAATTGCTGCTCTGCTGGTTAAAATCAGAATGGACAGAACAGGGGCTGCCAATAAAAGTGTTACAATGAGATATGTAAGGGAGAAGTCCTTTAGTAAGATTTTTCTGCAATATGGATAGACACAGAAGAGAAAGAATTAAAAATAAAGAGTTAAAAATATCTTTAAGTGTAGGAAAAATTGTAGCACCAGGAACAGAACAATGTGGAAACTTTGATAAGGTGTTCAACCTAAAAGAACAGTTTTACACCTCATTTTAATGTATTTCCTGACTGATGAGTATGCAAAGACGTCATCTTAGTAAGCTTTGACAAAGCTGGTTATATAGCATTTATGTAAGCGACTAATTTCTTCTGTGAGTTTATTTTTTAAGTCTTAACTGGTCACTATAGGCATGTGTAGAAAAGAAGAAACTTTCTAAATTTAAATCCTTCATCTTTCTTAATTCTGAAGTTGTGGTAGTGTCTGGCTAATCAGATTTGGAGCCCTCTTAGAAACTGTGGGAATATTTCTACATTTGATTGTTAAACTATTGAACAGAAAAGCTGCCACTGGGGAGAATAAACTTCCTTTTAAGGTACTAGTAAGTGTGCAAAAGTGCTCAGAGGCTTAGGAGGCAAAGTCTATTTACAACTAGAAGATCTGGACTTTTAAGGGCTTACAGTGCTTTTGAAAATGAGACTTAGAGGCTTCTAAGTAATTTGGGCACTACATAAAATCATACCTAATGTCCCTCTTTTTGCTCTGACATCAACACCAATCACAAAATGATTTTTTATCTAGTTGATAGCAGAACTGGCTTTATGTGGAGCAAATCCAAGAGAAAGAGATATGTTTCAGAAGTGAATTAAATAATTTAATAGTGTTTAAGTATGGGAGGCAATACACATCCTTGGTTTCAGTGAAATTAAATGCATTGGTTCTGTAGTAATTATTTCCAAACTGGATGTTGTTCTAGGCTGAATGTTCATCCCTTGGAAACCAGTGGAACTGTGTCTGATGGACTTGGTGCAGTAGCAGCCAGAGTCCATGCAGGCGTACACACTCTTGCAAATCATAAATTATTCCTCTGTAGGCACAGGAAGGAGGCTAAGGTAACAATGAACAAACGCTCTCGCTGTTCAAACAGAACAACAAAATCTTGTTTGAAAATGGATGATTTTGGAATATACTTGGCAAGAGGGGTTAAGTACAGACTTCCTTATCACTTCAATGGATCAGACATAGGCTAATCCCATCCTGCCTGGAGCAAGATGTCAGCTCTCTTAGAGTGCACTGCTGTCAGGCCCTGGTTTCACACAACTGCTGCTGTGGCTGACAGGAGAAAAGAGCTTTCCTTTCTCCATAAGATCCCAGTGGCACAGCAGTTTGTGGGTCAGAAAGAGGAAGCTTCTTTCATGGAAGCTCTGCAGTCTGCTGTGGCTGTATTGGAGACACTCTTTAAAAGGTCAGGATCTCAGGGCTGGCTGGCCCTGCTGCCCCTTCATATTCTCAGCTCTCCAAGAGTTTCTCTGGAAACTCTGCAACATTCAGCCGTGCCTGCCCCATTTCCCACATGCCCTTAGGAACTCCAAGGGAAAACTGGTTCCTTGGGATCCAGGCTCCATGCTACATGGGACTTGGGATGTGCACAGATGCTGAGCAATAGGCAGCAAGTGCACAGGGGTGACTGCCAGCTGCTCCAGAGGGCAGGAGAGGTGTCCACAGGCCAGGACACCCTCCTTGGCTTCCCACCTCTTCTAGCTGCAGCACCTGGAGCAGAGGCAACCAGGCAGCTTGAGGAGTCACAGGATTGTTCATACAGAGGTGCCTGCCCTTAGGGAGGGAGGCATCAGAGTTTTGGCTGGATCAACCTCCAGTCCTGATCCATCACTGGAGGATAGCCCAGGCTCCCCAGACATTTAAAATGCAGCTCAGAGAACAACTACAGCGAACAACAATAAACATGACCATAAATCAAATATAATATAAACAAATAAAAAAAGAGAAACATTGCGTTTTGTTCACAGTGACGATCTCAGCGGTTCCACAAGCAAGAAAGCCGGGTGTGAAACGGAGGATCCGAAGGAGGCCGGCAGACAGAGTGGCCAGGAAGGCAGGTCCGACACCCTGACGCTAAAAGCCCAGCGTGAGGAGCTCCAAGAAGAGCAGGCAGCGGGGTGTTCCCCCCTGGTGCAGAAGGCGAGCCTCCACCACACGGGCTCCCCAGTGAGAGTGCAGCGCAGCAAAGGGACGGCCTCGTGTTCCCATGCGGCTGCCTCCGATTATGAGCTCTCCCTTGACCTAAAGAATAAACAGGTACCAAGGCTTCCTCCTCAGGCTATGGGAGAAGGGGATGGGGTGGGTGGGACTGCATTTGCACTGTGGTGGAATAACTTTCAGCAAATACATTAGCCTTTTGTTCACCTAGAGCTTTTGCCCTGCCTAACCGGACCTTTGGACACGAGAGGCTGACAGAAGGAAGTAGCTTCCCTGCCTCTGACTGAGTCACCCTTTCACCCAAACTTGTTGGTGTCTGCTCCTCATTGCTTGGATTCAGTGGTCCAAAATGGACCTAGAAACCCAGTTGTGAGTGTAGGCTTAGAGATGGGTTGCAGGCAGCCAAGAGCAGCAGCATCCAAGGAGCAGTGCCTTGCTCACAAGTGTAGTGTCCGTAGGGCTCCCTGCAACCAGCAACTGGTTGTTCCAAATGACCTCCCTCACGGGAGAGTCTCCAAGAACCATCTTGCCATCTTGGATCATGCAGGGCAGGCCCCCAGCACACTTCTGCATTAGCAAGAGCTTTCAAGGGGAAGTGGGGTTTATTTAATGAGCATCCTGCACAGCATCTACCACGGTGTTTGTGTGCTGCTGCCACCACTGCCCTCAGTCCAGAGGAAGATGCTGAAGAGGTAGGCAAGTTTACCAGGCTGAGAGAAAATTATTCAGCCCTAGAAGTTGCAAAGACTGCCTTCTGTGCCTGAGACTACAGCCTAGCTCCAGAGCATAATCGTGCCTATCTCTAGCTGCACCTCCCGATGGACTCCCAGCAGGAGACAGTGGGACAGGGGCTGATAGCAGCTGGCCTCCTCCCTCATAGGTGGAATGTGTCCCCTCCCTCCTCATCTCTGCAGATTACAGTCGAGGAGAGCTGCTCTGCAAAACAGAACCTAAAGCATAATTTGTGCCTTTTCCCTGGGAAGGCAGCTCAACCAGAGGCTGTAGGATATGCAGACCCTGCAGTCTGTGAGGTGAGGAGGACAAGCAAACACTAGTGACAGTGTCCAGATTATGTTCAGGGGGCGAGGTCAGTGGAAGCTGTGCTATTGCAGCTGAAGGGTCTCAGTTAATGAGGTTTCCACAGAAGAAGCTGCTACTTCTGGGACATCTCTCTACCACTTCCCTCAAGACACAGATGCAGTCCCCAAACATACATATCAGATCAATGACCCAATAGATTTCTGAGCAAAAGAGACACCTTGGCTCTCTGGCTCTGTCTTTCTCAAAATACTGCATACTCAACTCAGACAGAATTCTTGCTTCACACCAGGAAAAAAATAAGAGACCAATTAACTGGCTTTACAAGCTAACATGACATATCTTCAGGGTGGGCCACATCTTGACTGCTATATATGGGCTTAGCCTCCTCAATAGCCTTAGAGCTGATCTGGTTTGCCCTGGGGAGTGTCTGTCCTGTGTTATTTTAGCTTTAAGGTCATGTTGCTATATCACTGTTCTTGCAGCAGAGGCCAGATCTGCCCTGGGTGCATGTGAACAAGAGAGACACGTTCAGCTTTAGCTGATTGTTCATTAATGTCTGGTGCCTTGCAGAACTGACCTTGCAGGCACAGCCTATCTCCTTAGTGAAACCACTTTTCTCACAGCAAAGAGGCCTTACAATTTGTGTGTCCCTCCAGACTCATGGATGTCTTCAGTGAACTGCCTCCAGCTCTAGAAGGGAGGATTTTCAGGCAGTGAATAGTACTAATTCTTCCACTCTTGCACTGTAATATGTGTTTTTATAGGTATTCCAATCAATTGATCCAATTCCAGTCAATGATCAGGTAATTTTCTCTAAGCGGGAGTAATGGTGATAGGACCTACACAGCACTGTCCCAGTAGAACCTTACCTATGGCAGAACCTGTAATACAGGAATAGAACTTACAGTAAGAGAAACAGGTGGAAGGAGACATTTTTAGTCTTGCTGCACAATTGAAGTCACATTTACTTTTTGAGAGAAGACTGAGTGCTAGTAAGGAAGGCGGGTAAAGTGCAGCCTCCTCTGCAAGGCTTGGACCGGTCGTTGCCCCTCAGCATAATCCAAGAGAGTTGGTGAGTGGCTTCATGGTCCTTGCTCCCTACCCCATGAAACAGAGAATTCTGACAGTGTGGAGCAGAAGTACTCTATGCTGGGAGGTTGGAACAGAGACTCAAGGACTACAGTTCTCCTGTGCCTAGACTCTATTGTAATGTTGGGAAAATGGAGGGGACCACAGGAGAAAGGAGCATGCTTTCAGTCACACATACTCTAGGGCTGCGCTGAAGGGCAGCAGGTGTCCCATGGATGAAGGAAAACACTCCATTAATAAATATCCCTTATAGCAATGTCCTTCCATTGTGAGAGGCTGGAGGGAGGGAGAAGCATTAAGAGTGAGTGATAAAAAACATGTATGCTTTATATGTTTTTTGTTGTTGTTGTGGGTTTTTTTGGGTGGTGGTTTTTTTTTTTTATTTTAATGATGCATGCATTGCCTTGAGTGACTCAGATTCTGTCCCTGAGCCTGATTCTTTTCTGGTTCTAACACAATAGCACATCACTATGCCCAGTGGCAACCTGGGTGGAAAACCAGTGCTAACTGAGAATAAGATCAGGCCATGGTCTTTCCTGGCAGATTTATCAATTTATGCCTACGGGCAATAAAGCCATGGGGCGTGCACCTCAAATGTTTGGCCATATCCAGGCCTGCAGTTTGGCTTGCCTTTTGGCTTGCCTTGACCTTGTTAAATCTCACTTCATAAGCAATCCCTCATGGCAGTGGATATTTCGCAGCCATTTCTAATTTGGCCAAAAGGCTTGAATTGCTCAGAGCGAGTGATCATACTGAGGCCCAGAAATGTATTAAGCTAATTATTCTTTGAAATCCCCCTGACTCCCCTCCTGCTTTTCCCTTCCTTTGGTGTCAGCTGTCATATTATTCCCCAGAGAAGAGTAGCTTTAAGTAGGCAATTACTTGTGATTCATGGGGTTTATTAGGAGTGAGAGAAGGCCAATCGTGTCTGGCCTTTCTCGCCTCTCAGATGGGAAGAGAAGGTTCCTCCAGCCATCCACACATACATCTCCATTACCCATGACTGCTGTGGTGCTGAGAGATGCCCTTTCCTCCTCTGGAGAGGAAGAACACAGGCTACAGCTGTGTGAAATCCTTCATTCCTTTGGACTGCCAGTGAGCTCGATCTGACAGCAAATGAGTATGTCTCAGACATCAATAAGCAGCAAGTGGCTGGGTTACAGCAAAGAAAAAGAGACAGAGACCCACGGCTACCAAACAAGGGTGGGAAGGGCACTTCTCTCTATGGGGATGCTGCATCTGGCTCTGCCAGTCTTACCAAGCATCCCTTGGAACAGTCCCTGTCCCAGTTATGCTTGCTGTAAGACACAGTAGGATTCCCCTTGCTTTGGACAGTGCCAGTTGGCAGTGGACCACATGCAGAACCCAGCCTTGCACCCCTGGTATGAGCTAGAAAACAGACTAGTTGTGGAGCCCTCTCACTTCAGATCTTGTTCTGCTCTTTAATGCCTTAGTCCTTTGGGAGGACTGAGATAATGGACTGCAAAACCTGGTGATGTTTTTTTATCGAGGTACTGATGGCTTGCTCTGTTCCTTTAGACTTTTAGAAGGATCTCTCCTCACTAGCTATTCAAGTCTGCCATTTTTGGCACTGTCCTGCCATGAGATAAACTGGCCTTTTAATTCAGATCAGCAATAACATCTTATCTTGGCCTCTAATAAGATCAGAGCATATGAATTTCATGTTTTCAGAATTGCTGTCAGCTCCTTGAGAACCACAGATAATTGTAAGGCTCTTGCTCCCGCTCTATTTTGCATTTTACTGTTATTCTGTCCCTCCCATCTGTTCCTCTTTCCCTCCTAACACAATTAGCTCTACACTTTCATTAACCAGATCATTATTTTAAGTGCTCACGGTCAGTTGTCAGTAATAATTGTCTGGGTTGGGCCTCTGCAGGTTACTGGTTTAATTTACATTTATCTGCATGAGCCTTCCTCCTGAAGGAATGGGCCAAGCAATAGTTCAGTCTCTTTCCACGCAGGCCAACTTTAAAGGCATGTCAGGAGTGTTGGTTTTATGGTGGGATTTAAGATGTCCTTGTTTATCCAAAAGGGCCAGGTCTTGTGGTAAAGGACACTGCATCCATGATTATTGTGGGGGTGATTTTTAGCAACATTTATGCAGACCGTTTCTGGGAGGGCTGCAGTGAAAGTATTAGGCAAATGTTTTTTAAATTAGGGATAAGCAGAGCTCTGAGCCAGCTACCTCTGCAACTGTGGTGGCCAACCCCCTCTCTAAGAAAATTGCTGTTATTTCTTAGTGCTGGGCTCTGATGTTTGCCTTGGACAGACAGCGAGCTCAAGGGCAAGGCAGGCAGAAAGCAGAAGCCTACCTGATGTTTGAGCACAAATCAAAGGTCCCTGCTTCATGTCCAGAGAGGGAAATATGAAAGGATGTGCTCCCCATCCCAGTCTCTTCCATAAATGTCAGCCTCACGGCACTTGCTCCACAGCCAGGATACCAAAGCAGGCACAAAATGGCTGGGCTCATATTGTTCCTATCCACCTGTCATCTCCCAAGGTTACATTATCTTCCTCTCCTTCCAGAGGAGTTCGTATTGGAAAGATTCCAGAGGTCATTTACACTTCCCATAGCTGTCAGACCAGGTCTTCACGTGTACCTACATCACTCATGGTTTTATCTGTAACTTAGGTCATGTTGTGAAAAAGAAGGAAGCAGGTGACATGGCAGGACTCTGTGAGCTGAGGCTCATGCCTCAGTGTCACTTTGACTGTGAAACCAATTTGCACTTAAACTCAGACCTTGTGGAGCTCAGTTTTTCAAACTGTGGGGTACTGGGCCAACAAGGCATGGTGAGGGACAAGTGATATGTCTGGGGATGAGGATGCAGTCAGTAAAAGTCATCCTTTGATTCTGATAACAAGCTCATATTTACCACGTGACTGAGGCAGTGAATCCTCTGCTAATTCAGGACTGACTTCACCAGCACCCTCAGTCCTGCCCTTCATCTTGTTTTGGTTTTTCCACGTGTGCACACACATATTAACACTACAGTCTGCACCTGCACTCTGCCCTGTGGAGTGCCAATGATGTGGAGTTTAACTCATAGTTCAGCCTAAACCTCAGTGAAGGTAGTTGGAGTTCATTCTTCTTTTTTTTTTCAACCCCATCTTCCACCTTCATCATCACACTGTCCCCCTTGTCCTCTATCAGTCACTCATTGGAACCAAATCATCTGTAATTCTCCTGAACCTTGTTAGTGAAAACCCAGCTGCAGAGGAAGAGTGGGGGGATTACCAGGAAGTTTAAATTCTAGACTACAGGAACAACCATACATACCTGCTTTGCTGAAGCCAGTTGAGATGGTGTGTGTCGATGTATTCACACGTGTTTGTCGTTACCAGCTCAGGTAAATCCTCTTTCTACTCGTTTTTAGTATCTTGTCTCAACATTTAAAATTCAGATCTTTTTTACCTTTCAAAACTGAGAGTCTTTCTTTTTCCGGGTATTTTTCTTTTCATTGCTGGCTCACACCTGAAAAACTCAGATCAAAAAAAAAAGACACTTAGGCATTCCAGAGTGCTTTTTAAAAGACACAAACTCAGAAGAAACCCAGCCTCCACTAACTTATGCAGAAGTTTATGTTTCTCACTAACTGCTAGATCAAGCGAACATTCTCTACATTTAAAAATTAAATTTTCCTCCCTTTTTCTGAATGATTTCTCCTTTCACTGAGAGTATTTCCTAAGGTTGCTAAGGAGGGGAGAAGCATTAGTAACACTCGGAGACAAGAGACAACGCTTGACATTACCAGAGCACCGCTGAGCAGGAAGACACAATGCTGGAATGCTGTATTGGCAGTGATGAACTTGCCGTGAAGGCCATCAGAAGTGAGTCTGCAAGGGAAGGGCACCTGCAGGCTCCAGCTTTCATGACTGTCACTCTAGGAAGAGGCAGGATCCCATTACAGCTGTGAGGGAGCTTGTAGTGCTGACGATTTAGCCACTCATGCCCAAGTGGGCATGACTGAAATAAGGGGCAGGGCATTGCAGGGAAAAGCTGATTCAGTGTCAAAAGTTCCTTTGACAGTCACTGAAGAGGAATCAGAGTAGGAGGTGGGGCAACAAGAAGCCATCAGGAGGCGATCAGCAAAAACTAATGTCTCCGTTCTCTGCTTTTCAGATCGAAATGCTAGAGCACAAATACGGCGGCCACCTGGTGTCTCGCAGGGCAGCTTGCACCATCCAGACCGCGTTCCGGCAGTACCAGCTCAGCAAGAACTTTGAGAAGATCCGCAACTCCCTGCTGGAGAGCCGCATGCCGCGCCGCATCTCCCTGAGGAAAGTCCGCGTCCAGAACTCAGAGAGCTTCTCCGCGGAGAAAGCCCTGGTGGAGGGGTACAACTTCGTGGGCATCCCACTGGTGAGGTCCCCGTCCTTGCCAGCCACCATCAGTGGGGCACTGACTGAGCTGGAGGACTCCTTCACAGAACAAGTTCAGTCCCTGGCCAAATCCATCGATGATGCCCTCAGCACCTGGAGCCTGAAGACCATGTGCTCCCTGCAAGATGGGGGCTCGTACCAGATCAGGGAGACCTTCAGTGCTAGCTCCATGCAGCCAAACCAAGACTTAGAAGTTCAGCTGCAAGATCAGGAGAAGGAGGAAGGTCTCCTGCCAGATACTCTACCCAAGAGCAGCAGCACTCTCATGATGGCTTTTCGAGATGTCACAGTTCAGATCGACAACAAGAACATCTCTGTCTCATCATCTACCTCGGTGTCCATGGCAAACTGTCTCAGCAGCAATGATCAGGCCGGGCCCTCTCCAGCTACCAAGACTGAAGAAAGCCCAGGAGAAGGGGAGGGAGAACTACCGTCTGCCCCAGAGTGTTTACCTGAGAGCAGCCTCACTTCCACCGAGGTGGATGTCAGTACTAATGGCATGGGGGACAGCAGTGCTGAGGCAGATCAGATGGCGGTGCAGAAGCTCCAGTTTGATGCAAGCAATGAGGTGGGGCAAAGCAAAGGCTCAGAGTCTGAGAATGCAGACAACTCAGAGCAGCTGAGCAGCAGCAGTACCTCCACTTCAGCCAAGTCAGCCTCTGAGGTGTCCTCAAAAGAAGCCCTGCAGGCCATGATCCTCAGTCTCCCGAGGTACCACTGCGAGAACCCAGCCAGCTGCAAGTCTCCCACACTTTCCACAGATACCATGAGGAAACGCCTTTACCGCATTGGACTGAACCTCTTTAATATGTAAGTGACTTGTCCTCTGTTTCCCAGCCTGTGTTATGCCTCACGGGAACAGACGATGGCAGGCCCTTGGTCTAGGTCCATCTCCAGGGAACTTCATTTGTATTCAAGGGTATGACCATCTGGGTATGCAATGCACAGCACAGGCTGGCTTCCAAGAAGCTCATTCCCTAAAATCTCCCAAGTACTGTCTTTCTCTTCTGCCTAACAGAGGAACAAGCCCATGAGTAGCGCCCATGCTCTCACAATTCACTGGAACCTTCAGTTCCAGTTGCTGTCCATTTGGCATCCAGTTGAGCCTGAGATCACTCTGCTCCACTCTGCCGCAAAGGAACAAACAAAGCTGGAACTGTAAACCCAGCCCTGGTTACTTAACATGGGGCAATTTCAAGTAAAGAGAGAGAAACAGAGGCAGAGCTGAGCTTAGCTGGCCCAGTATGAGTCATAATGACAAAATTACATCTCTGGCTGTAATTTTCCTTCAGATACTTGGGTAGATTTTCACCTGACAGACCAGGTTTTGTCACCTGTCTCTCACATATGTGAGTTTGATATCCTATGAGAAGGCTGTAGGTGTGAAAGCAAGAGCAGAGCAAAAGTTACCATCAGAAGAGGGTTGCACTTGGATTGGCAGAAAGCAGCTGAGCTCCCTTAAGGAGATTTAGATTTGCTCATTGCCTTTTGATTCTTTTCTCATCTAAGCACGTCACAAGAAGTACTGGGTTTTGCTTTATCATCACACTCTCACATCTCTGTCTTTGTTTCCATCTGAGTCCCCTAATAATGAAGGTGTAATGTACCCATACTAGAAGAACCTTTTTCCACACGTCAGTGTGGGCATTTTAGTCAAAGCAAGGACTGGTCATTGTGCAGTCCTAGGCAGAAGCTTTTCCACAGGCAAAGGGGCAATGCACAGGATTTATATATGTGTACCATGGAGTCTGTGGACTCCAGGAGGCAGGGACCAGGAAGAGACGTTTTTAGGGTTGGTCTCAGAGCACATGCAGAAGTGCAGTGATGTTAGGTCAGACAGATTTGGGACTCTTACAGAACTGAGAAGGACATATTTCCAGTTCTGAGTACAGGTTGGAGGACAGGAGTAAGGAAAATAACCTGTTAGCTCTGGGGAATGACGCCTTTCTTTAATGTCCGAGCAGTATCTAGGGGACATGTGGCCTTGCATTTTTGGAAGGCAGTGCTCTGGCTTGGAGCAGGCCTCTGGAAACACATCGATGAGGCAGCACTTTCCCCATCCCTGCTGCGCCGTGAGGGGTGAAATGCCTGGAATGACGAGTGCTTTGTTATGCAGCACTGCTGTAATAGCTCAGTGTGTGTGGGCAGAGGGAAAGCCAGCAGGACGTGAGGAATCCCGCAGCAGTTGCTGCCTCTGCTTAACACCCCTGCAACACCAAAAATGAATAGCAGGGACCAGGCTCAGGAGAGAGCGGAGAAGAGTCATCTGCTGCACATCTGGGTAAAAGCTGCATGCTGCACTACATGGGATAAATCTGCAGGTGTTCAGAGGCAGAGATGCTGTATTGCTATCAGGATTTTGTGGAGAACAAATTGAATCCTGGGAAAAACTGATGAAAGGCTGCTGTTAGTGAAAAAATATTTGAGTTGTAGTCTAGGCAGTGCAGGAGGACTGTCACAGCTGGACTTTTTATCCTGCATCCTCTGATGGCATTGTGTGCACCATCTCTACTGAAACCTGTGCATCCATGCAAGTGTGTGCATTTTTCTGGCCATATTCAGCTCTCAGCTCCTCTGGAGTGGATCCAAAGTTAGTTTGGTGACTTTGGAGTCACAGAGGTGTAACCGACTTCATCCTTGTGTTGTGAACACCAAAGTGTCCCTTGATAAATACCAAACTATGCAGGTGGATTATGAATCTCTGCTGCTTCGTTTGACTTGTGTCCCAACCATATCACCTTTGCACCTAGCAGGTAACTCTACCTGTACTCTTCAATGGTGAACCAGGAGGTCTGTGTGATAATAAAGAAGGCATATTGTTGCTTTTCCCTGAAGAAGGCCTGGGGTTTTCAGTATCAGATCTTGCACCTCTCTATTTATAAATTTAATGGGCTAATTGTTCTTACAGCCCTCCCCCCAGGGATGCCACACTGCCCAAGATATTTTCTTTTGACATTACAGAGTAAGCAGAAATATTTCAAGCCTATTTACTTTTTGCATTCCTGTGAGGAATGCTCCCTGTAAGAGGAGCAGGCCATTCTGCTGAATGCCGATCCCCTTATAGCTAGGCATATGTTGCTCACCCACATACTTCACCACCTGACAGTGCCACAGTCTGTGCCTGTGCATATCATGCATTCACGTGCTCTGAAATCTCATCCTATTCCTTCCTCACCCCAGGAAACTGCCTGAGCAAACTCACTCCTTGAGCTTTGACAAAGAACTTTGAAATTTGGATTAATAATGGAAGTATGACATCATTTCATGAAGTCACGCTCTTACCTCTCTCCACTCACCAGCTCAGAGAACCAAAGAAATGTGGCAATCTTCCTGCCATTGCAGTGATTCACCTCAGCACAGTGAATCATGACCCTTCAGAGGGGCAGACTGAAATATAGGAGGAAAATGTCCTGCACAATACACATGTACCATTTGTTCTTGTCTGTGTTGTCAGACAGGCACCGCATAGGCCCACAGCCAAGCCCAGGGTACACAGGGGCTTATAAACCAGGACAGAAAGATGGGGACAGATGTTTTATCAGGGCAATAAAATCAGGGGTAATGGTGTTAAACTGAAGGAGGGCCAGTTTTGACTAGATGTAAGGAAGAAGATTTTTACAGTGAAGGTGGTGAGACACTGGCACAGGTTGCTCAGAGGGGTGGTGGATGCCTCATCCCTGGAGATATACAAGATCAGGTTGGAGGGATCTCCAAGCAACCTTATCTAGCTGAAAATGTCCCCACTCACTGCCGGAGGGTTGGAGCAGATGGCCTTTAAAGGTCACTGCCAACCCAAACCACTCTGCCTCTGTAAGTGCTGTGTGTGCAGGCACAGAGACTGGCACATTAAGAAGCAGAAAATCCCTCCCATAGCCAGGCAATCAGGCCCACTCAGCAACAGACCTGTTCTCAGAGAGATGCTCACAGCCACAGAGGGAGAAAAGCCCTCTGTTTGGGAGCTGCACACTGCTCCCTCCCTTCTTCTGACCAAGCATTCTCAGGGTGCCTTCTCTCACACAAAGATTTCTGCCTGAGGGTGTGAATCAATAGAGAAGGGAAGAAAAACACAGCTAAGAATGAGGGAAGTGGAGGAAGAGATAAGCAAATCTGAGTATTCGACTGCTGTTCAGGCAGCCAGCATCAAGCTCAGGTGAGGAAGGTAAAAACGTATCACTCAACAATGAATGTTGAAAATGTATGAAAAATAAATATTTTTTTTTAACAGAAAAAAAAGGGTCCACTTTTGGTTATCCCCTTGGAGCCTTGAGCCTCATTCACCCGTAGACCATGTCAGCAATGTCTCCTAAGTTTCTTCACAAAGGAATGAGCCTTTGACTCTGGAGCAGATGGATGGCAGAAGAGTCACTAATGAGGCGTGGTACAATGCAGCAGGATCCTTCCTGGCAGTGGGATGCCACCTGTGACAGCAGGTGCTGCAAGTGACACAGCAAGGTCCTATGACATCTTTTTGTCCTCACCAGCAGCTGGGGGGTACACAGCAAGTCACTTCTCCGCACCTCAAGCAGTCCCATTCCTGACACACGTGAACTCATAGGAGCCCAGGCACATACCAAAGGCTGCATTGATGCACCTCATGGGGTGAGGCAGAGGCAACAATGCCTCCAAAAGACCGTGCAAACTCACCATGTCTCTGTCCTTGCCTTCCAGAAACCCGGACAAAGGGATCCAGTTCCTGATCTCCCGAGGCTTCATCCCGGACACCCCCATCGGGGTGGCACACTTCCTGCTGCAGAGGAAGGGCCTCAGCCGCCAGATGATTGGGGAATTCCTGGGCAACAGCAAGAAGCAGTTCAACAGGGACGTCTTGGAGTAAGTGTGGAAATCTCTTCCCCTCCTCCCTGTGCTCTAAAGGAGTTGCCAGCTGACTGCCCCTGGCTGCACCAGCAAGCGCTTTGTTGTCCTCCATGCCCCTCCACACCACCCTTCAGGAACTTCACCACTGCCAGCCCCTATCTGGCATCCCTCAACACATTTCCCAGCTATGTGTTTCACCCTTCATATCATCAGTTCTTTCAGTTCAGTACCTCCTCAGGTGGCCTGTGGTCACCCAGCAGGAGCTCAGCACTGTCAGGTGGTAGAACTAGTGATGCTGGCAGGTTTAGGGGCTGAGAAACTCTTTGGCTGGGGTCTCATCCCATCCACATAAAGTACCTCTGATGCCTTCTAAAGTAGAGAAGTACTAAGAGAGGCAGAGGAGGAAAAATATCTGCTTCCTGCTGTGAGACCAGCAGGGAGAAGTGAATGCTGGCTACATACTCAGTTCTCTTTCTGTCATGTTGGAAATTGGTGGCCCTTTGAGTCTGTCCAACTGCATTACGAGGATAATTACGAGGTCCTGTTTGTGGTGATGAGGAGGCCTGCATATGAAAACATGCTACTAAGGGCTCATCATTGTCACAGCAGCCACACAGCACTCAGGAACATCCCCACTCCAAAATCTCCAATGAGCTGAGCTGCACCTTTTCAGATCAAAATCTGCTTCTGTTCAGTGGCTGTCTTCGCTGGATTGTTACCTTCAGTTCTGTCACTGTGACCCTTTTCTGGTCTACATCTCTCAGCCTACACCTCTCTCCTCTTTCAAGTCTTGCTCATTCAGAGACCCATTTCAAGGCATGACCAGCACTCAGCTGCATCTTTCTTTTATTATGCAGAAGCACAACTCTAAGTGAGAGCTGCCTTTCCATTAGGCAGGAAGTCCTTTGCACGGGGTCCTTTATTACATTCTCCCATTCTCCAAAATGTTCTCTATTTCCCTTGAATTTTGCAGTGGTTTCTCTTGAACCAAACCATACAGAAACTCCAAATCCCATCCACATACCACTTCTACTCCAGAGAATGACTGGAGGGTGCCAAAGTTCAAGAGCCAAATCTACGCCTAGATTTTAAAATTAATTCCAGCTGCAATTGCTGCTTTTCATTGCTGCAGGTACCTACCTGACCTTTTGTCCATCTCTTTCTTTAATATACTGTAAAAGTATTGATATGTCCAGCAACAAGACACATGTGCTGTCCGGTCTCTTCATGCTGAGAACTACAATTAAAAGTAATTGCCTCTTTTTCTCCAGTAAGTATTGTGTGGGCTGCTTTCCCTGATAGATAATCTGCTCAAATCCAAACCTAGCCTCTGCATGCACAGGGAAATATTGCAACAATAGGCTGACACTTCCTTGTCTTCCTAAATTTGTCATCATCCCTGTAAATGACCATGTCCCTCTGCCTCACGTGGGACTGCAAACTCAGTGTTGGCAGCTCCTGGGAACAGTCCCTACTGCAAAGCCTGGTGTCAGTCTCCCAGCCTCAGTACCCAGGAGCTGCTACCTTGGGGTTGCCTGTACTGTTTCTACATGGGGCATGGGGGCCACTGGAGCAGGTGGCCCTACTCCATCATGCTCATTACTCAACGTTTCCACTGCCCCTCTCATGGTAACACTCCACATGTTCAGTGAAAGAGTGACCTTGCCTATCCTATTAACATCTGTAGAAAACAAAGCTCAAAGATGGGGACCTCAAGATATTGAGGCTGTGTGTACATGACTACATCTTGGGCATGGACTGTGTGTTCCTGAGCATATATCAAACAGCTGGGTCTGACTTCAGGGTTCCAGCCTGTGTCTGATCTCTCCAGGCAACAGATGATATGCTTGCACTAACAATCTGTGCTGCCACCCCCTCTTCACAATAAATGGCTGATTTGTCTTCCTTGAAGGGAAAGATAAAAGTAGACTTAAAATATATGCAGAATGTCCTAAAACAGGAAAGAAAAAACATGCACATTCAGTTGGTTGTAGCTGTGCCATTTGAAGGTACTTCCTGTGCCAGTTCTGAGCTTAGGGGTATAGTTGAGCATGGTTGGTGGGTTTTGCAAGAAAATTTTTCATTAACTGCCCATGAGAGCTGGATGGGCAATGGCTGCACACCCAGCAGCGTGCCATGCATGGAAACAAGGCATTGAAAGGAGAAATCATGGCCCAGAATTATAATCCTGGATATTTTTCCTGTCCATGCCACAGAAAGAAGAGGGCTGGCAGTGTAGCGCAGTGTGCTGGCATTTCCAGTGCACTGTATCTCAAGAGCTGGTCACAACTTATGATCTGTTTCTATGGGAACAAGAGGCAGATCAAAGATCTTTTGGCATTTTAGAACTGTCTAAGACCTTTTCTGGTTCTCATTCCCCATCCAACTCCCATCAAACTAGCTCAGGAACACTGACAGAGGTTGGGAGAATAGACTCTGCAAGGGCTGTCTTGCTGTCCCCACATCCACCCACACTTAGCAATGTTAAAGTACATGGCATTCCCTGGAGAGCATGCAGCAGACAGGAGAGGAAGCTCATACAGTAGCTTTTGCACAATTTGCCCAATACCGGCGTCATTATTGTGGCCCAAATGAGCCGAAGAACGGGCACTCAGTCCTGCTGAGGTCAAATGCCCAGGCAGAGTGGCCATGAGCAGGCAGTAGTGCTTGCACAGGCTTTGATCACCTGCAGTGAGCAAGCCTGTATGCAGGCAGAGATGTCTGTGCTCTTTCACATCCCAAATCTGACCCTGGAACCTCCTCTACCTCCCCAAAGCAATTTCAATTATTGATGCCACTTGCTGTGTTAGTTTAGCTTTCACTCAATGTGAAAACTTATGTTGCAATTGTGTATTGTAAGCAATGTTTCTACTGCAGCCAGGTTGAATTAACCCAGCTGCATGAATAAATGATAGGACAGCTTTTAAAAGATCTGCAAAAGTGCCAGCCTCCCTTGTGCATTTGGAGGCAGGGCTGCCCAGGTTACAAACTCCAGACTCAGCTGTAATGTCCAGCCATAAGTCTGTACTCTGCAGAGTTCTCTTGGCTTCTGCAGGTACTGAAGCTGTGCTGGCAGACAGACAAGCCAACCTCTGCCTGTTCCTGCTGTCAAACAGCAGAGCTCAGGAGTGCAGAGCGGCATTTGGCACTGGGAAGACGATCCCACTTTACTGTACTACCTAGTAAATGTAAAATTCCAGAGAAGTGCTATGCTGGTTGCAAAGCCTTTTATGTAAAAGGGCACGGGTTTAGGTGAGGTAAGCATTTTATAAGGATTGGGCACTTTGGTGTGCTATTTTGCCTTCCCACGCCTTCATGCCCAGCACCTAAATGCCCTGAAATTATAATCTCCCTTCCATCTTTCTGCTCTTATCTTTCAACCTTTAACTGATTTTCTTGGAACACAAAAAAGGTGTCTGGATAATTCACAAGTAGTTCTACATGCTAGCCAGAGGAACAACAGAGAGAGCAGGAGATTTTCAACGGTTTTTGACTACAACTGACACACATGCATTGGTAACACTGAACCACTCAGGTCTGTCTCTTTAGGAAGATGCAGTATTGTAATTTTCTTGTTTAGAAAAGACTTCAGTATTTAGAACTATGATTTATCTCACCAGTTGTTGGCCACCACCAAGTTTAGTGTCTTCTGGAAATTTATGAATTCCTTTTGTCAATGGAGAGACACGGGGCCCTCAAGAGTGTTGTTTTTCTCAGTGTGCTGGTTTAGTCTGGACATGCAGCTTTTAGGCATATTGTGTTACAGGGCATAAATCCCACTTGTAACCTATTTTAAGCATCCCACGGAATAACCATTCACTGTGATTCAGCATCCCACAGTAAGATCCAAGAATCTCCTTCCACTGGCTGTCCTGCAGCCAGTGAGAGGGAGTCAGTGGGGACCTGCCCCAGGGTTTCAGTGTCTAGCAGTCCAGGGAATACAGCTGGAGAGAGGTATCCTGGCCCATTAAAGGACCTATGTGGCACTGAGCAGTTTTAATCAAACTTATTTGTCAAGTACTGCAGAAAAAAAAAAATTGTTGCTTTGAAAAAGTCAGGCCCAAGGCATTAGTTTTTACATGAGACACGTCATCATTCTTGCATCCTTTCTTCATTCTGTGTTTATTTGTTGCTTTTGTTCTCCTTCCTTCATACTTTCCTTCACTTTAGTCCATTCTTCTCCTCCACCTGTTCCTGACTCAGGAATTGCTTCCATTTATAGTTCATTCATGAACAAGATAATGTGATTTCATGAATGGAGTCAGCTGTGCTGGTACTGGATGGTTTGTGTTCAGCTCGTGGGACTTGGAAGCGCAGATGTGGCTGTCCCGGTGCACTTGCTGTCAGAGGAGAAGTGTGCAGAGATTCCAGCAGAGGAGACGTTGTGCTGAGTTGGGGTCTGGTTGCTGTTAAGAGTGGAAGTTGCTGTTGGAGACATTCTCCCTGCGGGTGAGCAGGTCTCCTGTTTGTCAAGCCTGTGTTGTCTTCTCTTTCTGTCATGGAAAGTCAGGGAGAGAAAAGCTGCTCTGAGTTAGTGCTGAGCTGGGTGCCCAGCAAAGGGACTCTCTCAAAGAAGAGTTAGGTTCCCCTTGGACAGACAGAATGGGCTTGTCACGTTAGCCCAAACTAGCCTTCTTTCCCCTTCTCACTGAGGATGCTGCAGAGGGTCAGTAAGGGACTTGTGTCACAGGAGAGTCTGAGCAGGAGCAACAGGCAAGGATGTGATGGACACAGGACAGAGGGAAGAACGGTCAGTTCTGACCTCCTGCTGCGAGCAGGGCTGTAGCACACACCAAACGTAAGAACAGCCTTCCCATGCCAGACCTGTACTGGCTGAGGGTGCAGCTTGAGTCTGCCTAGTCCCCAGGGAAGCTCAGGAAGGAGTATATTCCCAAGTAAGTAGCCATGTGAGCTACCAACAACCATGGGAGGGTGAGTAGGCATGAGAGCCCCAGGGAAAAACAGGCAATACACATCCTGTAGCATTCTCCAGAAAGGGAAGGCTGGTGCCAGCCGTGGTCTCCATTGTAGAGACTGTCCTTCCCAAGAGGGTGTGGAGGGCAGGATTGGGACATACACCTGTGCCCACTGGTGCATGCAATCAGGGAGTCCTACTAAATTTTCTTTCTGCTCAGTTCTCACGTGCAGGGCAGTCTCCTTCCAGAGAGGTGAGCTCTTCTACAATTCACCCAAATCCTGATTCACCTTCAGAAAGCTTTGTAGAATTAGGGAGGCTGAGAAAAGGGATGGTTTTTATTAGTATCTCTGTGCCTTGTGATTTTAAACTTTCCACCTGGCTGCCTCCCACCCTTGCTCCCTCCCTGAGTGGAGGCTGCAGGTTCATTAAAGATGCTTTTAGTTGCATCCCGGCTCCTGCTGCATTGTCACCTGAGCGGAAAAGCTGGAAAATAGGTCATTACACTTGGGTAAGCAGATCCCAGCCCCACATGATACAGCTGCTTCCTGCCTTCACTGAACCCTTTTGCCACAGGCTTTTTTGCCATGCTTAACCCTGTGCGAAATCCTCACAGCTCTTCTGCCATTATGACCACCCACTTCTGGGGTGATCTGTTCCCTGTAGCCTAGGAGGCTACAACAGAGACAATAGCTAAGCATAATAATCCATGTAGGAGCCCACTCTTTGGTCCTGGAACCTGGTGTGGAATTCTCTGCTTGTTGTGAGGTGCCTCAGGGCAGATCAAACTGCTCATGTACACAGAGTCCTCAACCCCCACCACCTTGTTTATGAGGCAGGGAGCCAGTGCTTTTCCTGCTCACTTCAACAACTTGATCCAAATATCCAAAGTCATATCCTTGTGGACAGTGGGCTAAATGAATCTCCGGACACTGCGAGCTCAATCTGTGTGGCTTGTTGCAAGTTCGTGGGCAGGAAGGAGTTGAAACATGAGATTTTGTAAGGTGATTACTGTGTCTCTGTATCTGTCAAGCCTCCCGGTGGTCCTGGGATAGGCATCTCACAGGTGTCTGGCTGTTTGTGGAAAAATGAACTCCGCACTGGTTTTGGCATGTGCACATAAGCTGTTGGTTTATTCCTTGGATGCAGACAGACACCTGCTCTCATATCCTTTGTCAGCTTCCATGGTCTCTAGCTTGGAAAGAAAAGACCTCCTTGCTCTGGTTTCATGAAGAAAAGTTGTGCTGCATTTCAGGGCATGTCTGACATAGTTACCAGAGCTCATCTGGAAAGTTAATGCGAGTCTGTGCAGGAATCTGAAGGCAGGGAAGGCTGCAAAACTTCCAGCTGTCTAGAAAAGGAGCAGGAACCTGGCAGACCCACAGCACAAGACTGGCTCTGAATGGACTTTGCTGTGTCAAATTTGCGCACAAAAAATATCAGACAAGTCTGATGCACCTTTCCTTCTGCCTGTCTAGCAGCAGAAATAGCAGCTTGGTACCTGATGGCTCCTCTAGGAGCTGTTCTTCAGACCTTTGGCACAGGATTTGGCAGATAAATCAAATCACAGGCTGACTGCTCAAATCAAACATTCTTCCTAACCTGTCTTTTCTGCCTGTCCAACTTTTCTTAGTAAGCGGGACAGGGGACACTGTTCTTTGGGCTGAGAGACGTACGGAAGAGACTCCCAGGAGTCAGAATTTACAAAGCAAACCCGCATCAGTCGGTCTGTGAGAGAAACTCTCATAGGAGAATCCGAACATAACCCATGTAGCAAAGCCCATTTGAGTTTGAAGAGAGCTACGAACAGTTGTCCTGTCCTACTTGTGCTAATGAAGGCTCGACGCTTTCTGTATTAAGGGCATTGACTTTATTTCTTGAGATTTGTACACGAAGGGGAGGATGTGTTAGGGCAGCCTGCGTGGAGGGGAAAGACTGATCAAAGAGGGAAGGAGTAAGCAAAAGATAGATGATTTAATGCTGGTGGGCTGGGGTTACTCGGGTGACCTTAGCAGGTGTCCCCGGGGTGTGCAAGGACTAGGTGTTCACATGTCTGGAAGCAGATAGTAGCAGCAAAATCATGGGGGTCGGTGCTGAGAAACACTGCACACTGGAAAGGATTAAAAAATAATAACAAAAGCCCGAGTGCAGAGGTGGTTGCAGCTGTGAACACAAGAATGACTAACAAGAGGAAAACTGCTCTTACTATCAAAGATAAATTCCAAGAAGCAGAATGCCTTGATGTTAACCTAAGGGACTGAGTATAAGTATGAGAAAAATAAAACTAGAAAAGGAAAGAGGCAGTGGAGGAAGTTTTTCTTATTGCCAAGTGTTTCTGCAGTCCACCTCTTGGAGAGATAAAAAATATTTCATGGAAGATTTCCTTTGAGAGCAGTCCCTTTGATTCTCTTCCCTCGCTCCCTATTTGTTTCTGAATTTCGATTATATGGACTTTGTGCAGAGAAAGAGCCCACAATTCCTAGCTGAGGCTGTAACAAGTCCTACCTCAGAAGATACAAAGCACTTTATGTTCAGTCAGAGCTCTTGATAAGTTATTCTGCGGGTGTCACCCCAGTTAAATGATGGTAACTCCTGAATCAATAAGGCAATGGAGGAATGCAGAGACTTCTGTGAGCATTTGAACTCTATCCCTCACCCATCTGAGGCATTGTGCAACAGATTTTTATTCTAGCAAGGCTGCACATGGCACTCAACAGCTTAGTTCACAAACCACTTCCCAACAACCCACAGCAAACTGCAGCACTTAGAAACAACCAACAGACACACCCTCATTTTATCTCAGAAAGGAAGAAGAAACTGGTAACAGCACATCCCTTTATTAGTAGAGGTTTCTTTGGCAAAATTTCCAGATAATCCTAGGAAACAGGAGGATACAGAAGAGAGCTAATCCTCTCCCCCTCTTTTTTCCCTGTACCACTCCTCATAAGTCCCAGACAACCTGTCTTGGGGAAAATTTCCTCCTTAATAACCTTAAATTTGGGATCAGTTTATCCTTTACCAGGTGAAAAAGCAACCCAAACACAATACAAAGGATTACATAAAGGGATTAAGGGGCTAATAAAAGTAGCATCCAAAGTACAGAGAAGCAGAAAATATGAAGTTCTGTAATTTTTAATGCACTTCTAATGTCAGGGTGGTCCCATTAGCAAATTAGTAACTTTGTATTTAGGGAAGGTTTAAAGAAAATGGGATTTTGGCACCAGTGATTTTCTCCATCTGTCAGACAGAATTTCAGTTTTGAAAATTTATTTTGGGAAAGAACAATGACAATCAGGAAGGTAAATTGTACATACCAAAGTCAGTGGAAAGTAGATTAATTCAATGACTGTCTTTGTTAGAATAACTAGTTTTCTAGACGGGACATGCAGAACATAATTGTAGACTTCAGCAAAGCTCTGAACATGAGAAATTTTTTGCTGAGAGTGGAAGAGAGAGAAATCAGCAGAGGTATAATAATGAGGGGAGCAAATTGGTGGATACAGACATTAGTGCCTACACACTCTGCCAAAATGGGAAGCCGGGCCTAAGGGACATTATGAACAGGGGTTTCTCAGTCTAGACTTTTGATTAATGCTTGCAGTGATGACCTGAGCACAAAAGGTAGGAATATGCTAACAGAATAGGCTGAAGCCACATGGGAAGGGTGTTGTCATTACAAGTGACTGAAATATCATGCAGTAAGAACAAGTAGATTATTTGACTAATACAGAGAGCAAGAACTGCAGTGGTGGGTTTTGGAGACCAACAGCAGGGCCTCTATAAGATGAGAATGCTTGAGTGGGAAATAAGAGAGGTGTCATCCCCTTCTTGGAGTATCTCAATTGGCCATGAATTTCCAGTGGGCAGCGAATCACATTGAAATGCAAAGTGACACCAGATGAGCAGGTAATGTTGCATGTATTTCTGTACAACAGCTTCCATTTCCTATTTTCTCTGAGCTTATTCTGGTCTTATTGGTATTGATACAGGTGTCAAAATATCTATGTCAATATAGATGTCTCTACATCTATATAGATACAGGTAAGTATCAATACATATATATACACATACTTTCTCTGTATATGCATGTGTGAATGTAAATGCTGTCTATGGTGTGATATGTATAAACCATGGTGTATACATACACACACATATATATAAATATATCTAGTAAAGCACAAGAATTGCTCACCAGCTGTAGAATGCAGGAATCACTTGAGTGAAATTACTGCCTGTGGTAAGCGGGATCCAGGAAGCCACAGAGACATCTCAGGGCCTCTCCCACGGGATTTCCCTTGGGGACTGGGCCTCAGTAGCACAGTGAAGGAGCCTGCCTGGTGTCACCCACGGGAGGATGTTCTGATGAAGGCTGTGTACCCCTCTCACAGCTGTGTGGTGGACGAGATGGACTTCTCAGGCATGGAGCTGGACGAAGCCCTGCGGAAATTCCAGGCCCACATCCGTGTGCAGGGGGAGGCGCAGAAGGTGGAGCGGCTCATCGAGGCTTTCAGGTAAGAGAAGGAGCCCTGCAGCCCCACTGCTGCAATCAGGGGAAGCAGGGAACACAACACACCCAAGGCAAAAAACAGCAGTCATGGAGAAAATGTCCACAGACTTCCCTTCCAAAGAGGGGGATCATGGAGGGGCTCCTGAAGGATGGATTCCCTGTGCCGCTGCTGCGTCACAGCTGTGGCCTTGTCAGATGTTCAGTGGCATGAAGGCTACCAGGGGCCAGAGTGAGGAAGGTAAATTGTACATACCAAAGTCGGTGGAAAGTAGATTATGACATGGCTGCCAGCAAGGGATTCCCTGTTCATTGGTGACTCACAGGAGGGGCTTGCAGGGCTGCTGGGTTCTCCCTTGGTGCATCCAGAGGAGTGCTTTGTGCTTAACAAGGCAGGCTGGAGCAGACATCTCCTGTATTACACCTATGTACTGACACACTCCGAGTAGTCCTCTCCAGTCTCACTTGCTTTTCTGGTTCCTGAAGAAAAGAAGGCTGAAGTTTCAGTGGCTTACTTCAGCCACTGGTGGGGAAATTTGCCTTCAGAGAGCAGTGGGTTCCTTCTCTTATGTGTGAGAGGTGGAGTGAAAGGAGGAATGTGATCTGCTTGTGATGAAGCCACAGCCAAGCGGGAGCAGAGGGCTCCCAGGTTCCATGTTAAGTGTGTGCATCCCTCCTGCTGCAGCCAGAGGTACTGCATGTGTAACCCAGACGTGGTCCAGCAGTTTCACAACCCGGACACCATCTTCATCTTGGCCTTTGCAATTATCCTCCTCAACACGGACATGTACAGCCCCAACATCAAACCTGACAGGAAGATGATGCTGGAAGACTTCATTCGCAATCTGAGAGGTGAGGGTCATGCTTTGATTTTCTTTTTTTTTTTCCTCTTGCTTTTCTAAATTCTGCCTAGATGAAGGCAGGAAAAGCCTAGTGGAACTGCCTTTCTCCAGGTCTCCTGCTGCTTGCCTGTGAGCCAGACATGGAAGGCCCTTTGAGATGCCTTCTAGGGTGCCGGGGAAGGGAAATTCTAATTAGCTTTGTTTTCTGCAGAAAGCTGTTCAGCCTTCTCAGAAACCAACCATTTTCCTTTGAGAGATGGCTTCATCTTTTAAGATATGTCATTGCTTGGAAACTGTCCATTGTATTACATTTTCCTATTGTTCAGCTCCATCCTTCTTAGACCCTGCTGGGTTGTGCTAAACAAGCCCTACTTGCTGCTTTGAATATATGAACACATTTTCCTTTTATTCAGGCTAAATCTTCCCCTTCTTAATTGCCTGCAATTACTTATAGTAACTGTAGGCGTGACAGAGTTCATGCATACATTACCTCTTTGCAATTTCTGATACGATCAGTTCCCAAATCAATTTTCTTCTATTTTCAAGGTCAGTCCTTTCCATCCTGGTACTAGTTGTTAAAAGGACTTTTTCATATGAGTATGTGGTCACAACATACTCATATATCGAGCTACCACCTTGTCCTTATTTTCAGACCTACTAACGCAGCTTAGTATTGTTTGGCCTTTTTGACATCATGTCTAGACAAATTATTGTCTAATTTCCCAGCCATATTCACTCCTAGGTCATCCTAGGTCAGCCATTTTCCAAATTTCTCTTACTGCACATCTGCAATTCAGATAAAGCTCCCTCAAAGCTCTTTCAGTGTAAATTCCTGTCTTCTATGAAGATTTTGTACTTTTCTGGGTTCTTTTGACTTGTTTCTTTGTCCTGATTGCTGTTCAGAAAGTGTCATCTCAGCCTCCCACACCTTCCAGAATTTGTCACCTGCCTCAGACTAGTATAATATGACACTGAGGCCCTCTTTCAAGTTAATTCCACAGACACTGAACGGGGCTGTTACCTGCCATCATCCCCTTTAGTATTACAATTGATAGCACTAACAAAATAGGGGTTTTTTTGAATGTTAACTTACTCTTAGAGTTGCCTGAAAATCTGTCAGTTCACACCACAGTGAATTAAATCAGCATGAAGGTCACTCACCTCCAGTGTGTGACACAGCACAACTCATTAGAGCGAGTGAATGTCACCCCATCACAGACAAGGAGAGACACTTCAATCCAGACTCACCTGAAGGTCAATGCCCAGGCCAGCAGCTTCAGCAGCCCATGTTGGAAATGTTATTTGGGATACATTTGCAACGATGTAGGTAAGGGAGCCAGGACATCTCAGTGCCTGACCAGTTCTCAGCAGTTCCTCATCTGCATCACTCAGGATAGTACATCTCAGACCAGGGAGCTGGAGGGGATGCAGAGGAAATCAGTATAAAATGACTGGAGGAATTCAGTTCGGAGAAAGATCTGGCAGCTTGGTTTGCAGTGTTTGGCTCAAGGAACGGTGAAAAAAAACTTTCCTGCCAGGCTCTGAAGGGCCAGACAGCAAAGTCTGGAGAATTATCTAAGGAGATGTAAAAGAGGAAAGGGGCAGGGTCAAGGCAGAGATCCCACAAATAGAATAGCAGGGAAGTATTATTCCTAGGAGACAACACAGAAGGAAAATGGTGGAGGTCACCAAGCAGACAAGGAGAGCTGATGCTAGCATTGGCAGGAAGAGCTGCTGAATCCCATCATAGGCCTTCTCCACATTTAGCACTTCTGATGATACAAAATCAATGCAGGGGTTGCTGCTGAGCGGCCCAATAGATATGAATGTGAAATTGTGGCTATAAAACCTGAGGGAACACATGGAAAGGAGCCACCATGCAGAGCAGTGGAATAATGAAATCAATTGCACTGGCCTTAGAGATGTCAGTCTCTCCTGCTGGTGCATCAGATGCATTAGAGAAACAAAGGAGGCAGCCAAAAGTGAAGTATTGCTATTCCCCTTCAGCGTTCCCAGCACTGCACAGTGCAGAGGCAGTAGTGACCTGCCAGGAACCACTGGTTCTTCCCTTTCCTTTTCTCTCTGACTGGCCTGCCCAACATTTTCTATGTTTGGCAGGGGTGGATGACGGTGCTGACATCCCTCGGGAGCTGGTGGTGGGGATCTATGAGAGGATCCAGCAGAAAGAGCTGAAATCTAATGAGGACCATGTAACTTATGTCACCAAAGTGGAGAAGTCCATAGTTGGAATGAAAACGGTGAGCATCCATAACCCCGCTGGCACCCACTCAGCCCTTCTGTCCCCCACCTCCCTCCCTGCCCTCTTTCCTGTGTTTTTCCTCTATGCCTTTCTTCTCTTATGTAATACTTTCCTTACTCGTCTCTACAAATTTACTCCTCCTTCTCCAAACTCTTTATTTCCTGTTATCTCATTCTTTCCTAATTTTGAAGGATCTCCTTGGCCAGAGTTTACAGCATCTAGTGCAGTAATTGTTTGCCCATGGATTTTACTGCAGGTCTTGCCTGCCAGTGCTCAACTGATAGCTCTGCAGTGTTTCAAACTTTCAGGCCTTTTAGGGGTGTACAAAGTGAAAGGCAAAGTGACAGAAAACAATTTTATCCATCTGTCTCTAATGAGTTCCCTAAAAATTGCTGGAGTTACGAGATCCCCAAGTGCACAGACAGCTGCTTTGGCAGTAACCAATCTGTAATGCAAAACCATACATACTGTTTATCCAAAATGAAGCAGAATGATTTCTCAAAGCCTAGGAAACCTGCAGATGTCCAGTGGGGTGAGGGAGGATGAGCAGTGACCCAAGGATTGGAAGCCAGAGGTAGGATGGCTGTTAGCCTGCCCTCTGATCTACCCGGATCACAAAGGCTTTCTCTGTTACTGCACCAGCAGGAAAACTGATGGCAAGGAGTGGTGGTGAGGAGGTGATTTGTCTGGGCAGAGTGCGTGCAGTTGTGTCACCGGGCAGGGCTGTGCAGTCTGAGACTGGGGGAGACCCACAGTGGCCCCTCGTTCAGGCCCTGCATGCCCTGCTGTGCTCTCTGCAGGTCCTGTCGGTGCCCCACCGCCGGCTGGTGTGCTGCAGCCGCCTCTACGAAGTGACCGATGTGAACAAAGTGCAGAAGCAGGCAGCTCACCAAAGGGAAGTTTTCCTCTTCAATGACCTGCTGGTGGTGAGTGTGCTTTGCAATTAGGCACTGTGGTAATAAAACCTGCCCTGGTTTCTGTGAGGAAATCTAAAACCAGTCCACAACATCCATTTTCCCCCTGTTCTAAGGACAGCTCCCAGTTCACCAACATTGTAAGACACAGCTCTGGATCCTTAACTGTTAAAAACCTACTAAATCTAAAACTCCAGTAAACCCTTGAAAAAACAAACTGCCACATCCCACAGCCATCCAAGCAATGTCATTGCTCTCTCTCATGTTTTTGCCAGCAGGGAGGTTCATTTCATGAAAGGGAAGTTCATTTCTTTGTTAGTACTATAGTAGACAGAGCCCTCTCATGCACTTTAAATCTTTCCTTCCAGACACTTTAAAATCACTGCCTTATAACACGGAAAAGGCTGTAGCAGGCTAGATAGTACTTGCCAGACCCCCAAAGGTGTAGAGTATTCTTGAAGGTGTCCAGCCCCAGCAATGGAATTATGCAGGTACAGGGGAGCAGAGTTACACTGAGACTGGAAGGAGGCCAAACAAAATGGAAGTTTGCTGAATTGAATGGCGAAGTGAAACTGTGGTTGCAGCAGATGCAAGACTAAACCCAAACCCTTTTGTAGGAGAGGATGAGAGAGCTTTACCCACCTATTCCTCTGCAGCCATTTGCACAGTTGTGAACCTGGGGAGAGGGTCTGCTCCTTGCTATCCCTCTACTCCGTGGGATAAACCAGATCCGTAAGAACTGCTGCTGAGGTACAAGGGCAGCACAGCATTCTCATATGCTCTTGTTCCCAGCTCTAAGGTATTTATGACAGGTTTCCCTTTGCCTTTTGATCTGTTCCTTGGTGAAGATAATCATTCTTTCTAAGTCAGGAATGTGGTAATAAAAAAGCCAGCACCTCTGGGAGAGAGCTGAGTGGGCCCAGGGCAATGCCTACAGGACTCCAGAAGTGCTGTTACAAGTACAGCATTCCAGGCAGCTCTCTGGCAAAGAGCTGGTCATTCACCAAACATTCCTCCCATGTACACTTAACAGAGCTTGC
Source organism: Hylia prasina (assembly GCA_013397195.1). NCBI lineage: Eukaryota > Metazoa > Chordata > Aves > Passeriformes > Sylviidae > Hylia > Hylia prasina. The sequence goes on along the minus strand of VYXD01015041.1, from coordinate 294,694 downwards.
AGAAAGCTTTTTTGCTTTGAGCAGTTTGCATCATTCTTGCCTCACTGTTCCCCAGCACATATGATGTTTCTCTCCCTCCAACAGATACTCAAGCTCTGCCCGAAGAAGAAAAGCTCCTCAACATACACATTTTGCAAGTCAGTCGGCCTGCTAGGGATGCAGTTCCATCTCTTTGAGAATGAGTGTAAGTCCACTCTTCCTGGGTTTCCTGGAGGGGTTTGGCAGGGAAAAGGAGAAGGAGGGAGGGGGCTGTGTGAGTTTGCATTAGGAGAGAGATTCTATCAGAATTAAAAGTGGAGGAGAGAAAACTGAGGCTTGGTGCCAAGGAGATCACTCTTTAGGTACACTGTGATGAGAAGAAGCTCCTGGTACCTTTCCCAGGTCTGAGCATCTGCAGAAAGGCCTCATTGAAAGCTCTGGCTTGTCATGGTGGCAGGGACAACACCAGTGGTGAAGACTGGGGGAATCAATCCTCACATACATCCTACTGAGCTCCCAGAAGCCAACTGTAGGTGCAGAATCTTGTTGACAGAAGTGCTGCTGCCAGTTTTAGCCTGTCGAAAGTCACAACTCCCACTGCTGCCTTTGATGCTGACAGAGGCTCAGGTGCTGCTGCCACCTCCCTGCATGGTGCCATGCTGTGCTGAAAGCTTCCCAAGGCAGAGGCAGAGCCCTTGGAACAGCACTCACTAAAGCATGGCGGGAGGCCAGCCCTAGTCAGCCTGACCTTGATGGTCTGGGAATAGAGCCATGATGTGTCATGACTGGGGCTGGTTGTGCCATGGAGGAATTCCAGAAACAGGCAGGCTTCCTGCTGGCACATGCGGAGGGGCAGCACAGCAGTCCCAGGCAAGCATGGCTGATGCCCCTGGGGCTTTGTGAGCACGTGGAGAACATGCTGCAAGGAAGGCAAAATGTAGCAGCACTGTGGCTGTACTAAGTTTTTTCCATCTACTCCACTGGCAGCGTGAGTCACTCTCCCAACACCCTACTGTGCAGCATGCAGAGGCTCCCACATCCCTGTGAACTAAAGGGCCATTCATACATGAACACCCCCAGGAGGCACCATCAGAGCTGGAATCAGCTTTCAGGGGTAGCATGACTGTCCTGGGAGTGCCCAAAGATCTTCTGGCAAAGGCACACTGTTGTGTATCCCCCTGCAGAGACAGTAAAGCAGATGTCACAAAGATCTAGTGATCTGAACAGGTGAGAGAGACACAGGGCAGGAAAAGGGCTTGGCATGCAAAGAGGGGGAGCTGAGGATTGGCTGAAAATAACAGGTTAGGCCTTGGCTTGTTTGGGAAAAGACTGATGAAGGAAGGCCAATAAAGGAAGGCTGCCCACAGAGGGCAGGCAGATGTAGGAGCAATGGAGGAGAAGTGAAAGCAGGACAGGGGAAGATAGAAATTAAATTTAGAGGAATGTAAAAGGAAAAGAGGAAAGGGATTGAAACCACCAGCCATTGAGCAAATGATAGAGGCTGTCCAGTCAAAAGTGTGGCAAGTTCTCTGCACTCTCGTGTTCTCCTGATTCTCTTGGCTGTATCTCCAGTCATCACCTCCCTGCACACAAACCTGATCTTTAAAACATAAGGGCTTTTGCTGTTATATTTTCACTCTCTGAGCATGGCCTTTTACTTACTTTCCTGTGTGTTTTGCCTGTGGGGACTACTAAGCAGAGGCCTACAAACACATATCTTCCCTTCACCATTCTCTCTGCACAGTACAATGAGTTCCCCACCCATGCTGCACCAACGCCCTTCTTGTGTTCTCTGCAGGTGAAATGAGAGACTGGGGACAAGTCTTGCCATGGTGGATGCAATGGCTTTGACCCCAGAAGACAACCTCTCTTGCTGCATCTCCCACAGGAGAAAAAGTGTTGTTGGCCTCATAAACACTGTTTACTCTTCCACAGATTGAGACAGGCTTTACAGTCCTACCTCTGTGCTCAGGTTCCCAGGGCCAGTCCTGCACCAGGAGTAACTAAGAGCTAGAGTTCTCTGGTTTTGGCAGCACTGTGGTGCTGGTGACACTTGTCTTGCTGCTGCAGCTTGGTCTTTCTGTTCTCTTGGAGGGCTGCAGTGCTGCAGGTTCCCACACTTGGCAGTGTGACAAACTCTTGGTGTGCAAGTCCACTGGACTCATGCTGAAAACTCTCTGTCCTTCAGAAGTACCAAAACAACCAACTACTCCATCAAGAATGCCTAATACCTCTTTATTTTGTTGACACATCTTCTTCCAGATTACCCCCATGGTATTACACTGGTGACTCCAGTTTCAGGCTCGGAGAAGAAACAAGTACTACACTTCTGTGCTCTGGGTGCTGAGGAAATGCAGAAGTTTGTGGAAGATCTGAAAGAGTCAATAGCAGAAGTGACAGAACTGGAACAGATACGAATTGAATGTAAGGGTCTCTCACACAATTCACACTCCAATGCCATCACACTGCATGTGATAGCAAGGGAGAAAGGGTAAAAGAAGAGTTCTTCAGGAACAGAGGCAAAGAGGATGAGCAGCACAAGTCTGCACAGCATGTTCCTAGGTTCACTGATAGGATGAAAAAGCACCCTGTGACCACTGGCCAGCAGAAGAAATGGGAGGACTTCACTACTTATGATGCTTACGAAACGGGGAGTGTAACACAGTGGCCTGGAAATAAGGAAGCTTAGACTGTCACACCTAGAAGATTCTTCTCTGTCCCATATTCCTTTGACTATGCAAATATGATCTGTAAATAGCTGGGATAGATCTCACACTTTTAACAGAGTTGTCCTGAGAGCAAAAAGTCTGTGTCACTCTGTGGCCTTATACAGACAAGATGTCCATGTGGCCTTTGATGGCCTTTCCCTGTATAATCTGATGAACCAAAGTAGCTCAGCTTCAGTGGTCCCCATCCGTGCAGCACTAGCCAATCCTGTATAAATGTAGGTCATATGTAGAAGGTCCTGTGGAGATCTGTACGTTTCTCCAAGAGTCAAATCCTCTCCAGTTTTTTCTTGGATGTTCCTCTTTCCCTTCTTGACACTCACTTTTGATTTTCTTGCATTAATTCTCCTTGCTGGCTTCCCATTTTGCTCCTTCAATATGCTGGTGACCTTCCCTCCATCCCTCTCCTCATTTATTTCCATATGTCTGTTTTGCAGGGGAACTGGAGAAACAGCAAGGGACAAAGACTCTCTCCTTAAGGACCAATGGAGCCCAGATGGAACTGCAGTCTAAGCAAGGCTCTCCAACTGGTAAGAGAGTACCCAGCACCCAGCTTCTCTTGGTCAAGCAGTACTGCCTTTGCAAATGTGTTCTCACTGATTCTTAGAAGAATAACTGCAAAAAGAAGTGTTGTTTTGTATCCTTTAGCCTTGGCCAAATAGTGGAAATATGAGCGCATATACATTCTTCAAATACCCTAGGAAAAAACCTTGAAGTCTCATTACCCACTCTGTAGCTGTAATACCTGGTAAAGAGGTGTTACTGATAGGGCATGGGCTCCATACTGAGGAAATGAGCTCAATTTTCTTCCCTGAACTGGTAAAACCTACCCCACTAAGCAGCTAACAGGTTACACGAGGGTCTGGATTGGCCTTGCACCTCTCCCTTTAACTCTCCAGTCCACAGCATGAGGGCCAGCTCTTGACTAGAGGGGCTGACCTTATGAGTGAGATCTTTTGTTTTATTTCAAAGGCAAGAAGGATTTGGGGGAGAAGGTCTCGGACAGCACAGTGGAGGTAAGTAGAGTGCAGAGCAGCTGAGGTAAGTAATGCTCTCTCACTTCAGCCCTTCTCACATTCTCTGTTGTTTCTTTTCTCAGGTTTTAATCAATGCCTCCCCAGCCAGACTGACAATTTTACCAATTTCCAGAGATACAATTAAAAGTTACTGCTAGGACGGGTAATACACTTTCAAATCCAAACTAAACTTCAAAGCATTTTCAATCCGTTTTTATAACTGTAACATCCTTCATGGACCAAGCTCCCAAATGCTGTAGACTAACCCACTCCACTGCTTCTGGGGAGACTGAGATCCCCACTAAGGACTTCCCTGACATGCTAACTCCATGCAGCATCACATGCAAATTCCCCACAGCCCAGCTTTCCTGTACAGTCTCTGCAGCTCTGTCTCTCCAACCCCACAAAAGGGAATAAAGCATGGCCTTTGTACACCAGACTTTCCTGAGAGCTTCACCTTCCTAGGTAGGGAGTTTAGCTGTCCTGTGCACATCTATCTTTGCAGGAATGTCTAGCATCCAGTGCGTTTGCCTGTGTCTTCACAGACACCCATACTCTCACTGCCTGTGGGGAAACAGGAAAATGTGATCTTCACACGAAAATCTTATCAACTACTTCCTGCTCTCTCTCTGTCTCGAATATCTCTATTGTCCTGAACCTGCCCTTTTCCAGAGTAGTTCTTTCCACTCTTGTCAACATATATTTACCAGAAGGATTCAGCTTCTCTGTGGGGAATAGGTGCTGCCTCTTTTCCCTGGAGAGCACCCTACTTCCCTGCAGATACCCCCTTCCTGGGAAGGGTGCCTCTGCCAGCCAGTTTCCTATTCCTGTTAGAAGTGTCTCCCTGTGTAGAATGGCTTCCATGTATCCTAATGTCATTGGCACTTCATGGCCCAGCAATCAGTTTTTCCTGTGGGATGTTCCACCACCTGAATAAATATTGACACAATATTATGTCCTGCTATGTGGTGAGTCTGAGCAACCTCCATGCCTGGATAAAGACAGACAGCTCATCCTTGTTCCTGCACGGTGAGGAGCTTGGTCACTTCACAGCTTCTCCCTCCCAGTTGCTGGTGCTGCTGCTGACTCTGCCAGACCCTCAGGGCAGCCCCACGGTCCCACCTGTACCCCTGCCTGGCTGGAAGTGCCACGCCAACCTGCGAGCACTTGTTTCCTACCCAGGGCTTGCCACTTGACTGACATTCTGTTTTAAGCCAGCAACTTAGCTCTGGTTTGGGGTCTCCATCAGCCCATGTCCTTGCCAGGAGGAACTATAACTTCATTCATCATTTGAGAAGCACTATTTCCCTGCTGCACTTCTCCTGCTAGGGACCTCCAGTCCAGGCCAGCTCCTCCTTTTCAGACTGGTCTCAGTGAGCTCCCTTATTTGATTCCATTATCAGCATCTCGATGTGGAAACCCCGATGACCTCCTGCTTCCCTACCTGCTTTCAGCTGACCAAGTATTACTCTGCCAGCAGAGGAGCATTTCCATTTCTCTGAGATTATCTAATCTGCTGCCATTTCATCATTAATTTCTTTTATCACTGTATGAGCTAGATGGGCATTTTTTGTTTCTTTTTCCTATTTTTGAAAATCATTTCCTTTCACTGACAAACCATCAAATGGATCAGAGGGAGCTGCCTTTTGCTAGACTGTCAGGTTTCTGCTTTTTCCTTTGTAAACAGATTAGCCAGTCATGTGGTGTACCTTCCTACTTTGAAACGCAGGGAGCTGGTAAAGGCTTGAGTTTCTCTGTCTCTCTCTATCTCAGATTCAGCTGCTGTCATTTTGCTGAAACGTACAGCCTCAATTATCTGAAACCTTGCGGTCTGGTCCCCCTCTCCTTTTTGCTGGTGGGGACAAAGGCGTGAGCTCGAGGTCTGTTCATTACCATGAGAATTCACGGACACTTCCACTCCTAGAGTCGATTTGCGCTGCCTGTGCTGTTTGGATAATCAAAGTTGTACCGCTTTTGGGATCACAGGCTCTGCTGCCTTTGACATGACGGAAAGGACAGGGACACTTAGGGGACGATGGGGCTGTTGAGGGTACCGTGCAGCCAGGGTCGTACCTATTCTGGTTTTCTGAGGGAGGGAGGGTTGAATGCATATGAGGTCGTCTGGTGGCGGGGGTTCAGGGCAGCCAGTAGCAGCAGATGGGAAAAGTCTTGTAACATTTAATGCTTCTTTGGCTGTTTCTAAACTAGGTGTCAATTCACAACAGGCTTCAAACGTACCAGCACAACTCCGCCCTGGGGCCCGAGAGTGGAATGCAGCCCAGCATGCGTCTTAACATGCCACGGGAGCGGCTGGAGACAGCACTGGTGCCCTCGCACCCCGCCTCGGCGGGGACACTTGTACAGTGCCAGCAGATTGTCAAAGTCATTGTCTTGGAC
>VYXD01015041.1:209782-288557 GCA_013397195.1 Hylia prasina | reverse complement strand
GTGCCTCGCTCGGATGGAGCCGGCCCTCAACCAGACTCTGACACGCTACGTCACCTCCGACTCCTGCACCTCCACCCCCTGGCGCGGTGTGGGCAGTGGGCTCCCTGGGACCCCCATGAAGCTGGTCCATCAGCCTCCCCTGCCACCTCCACCCCCTCCCTACAACCATCCCCACCAGTACTGTCCCCCCAGCTCGCTGCTTCAGAGGCGCAGGTATTCCAGTGGCTCACGCAGCCTCGTGTAGCCACACCACCAGCACCAAACAGCACAGACCTCCCTGCTTCCCTTCCCCAGGCCTCCCAGGGACCCTTTCTGCCTACAGAAATCTAGTTTGTGATTTATTTTTTAGTAAAACAAGAGGAAAAGAAAAAAAAAAAGCCAACTGACCTAACTCTTACCCCTGTGTCCCCTCAAGATGATGCTTTTTGTGAGGAGCCATCTATAGAAACTGCCCACATACATGCTCACACATGCTCACATCCTGCCATCCCAGCTGGCCTCTGTGCTCGTGCTGTCCCCATGTAGCACTTTGCTGCCCTGTTCCTCAGAGGCTTGATGACCTGCTGCTTTCTAGACACCGTGTCTTCCGTTTCCTACCCCTCGACTTCTTTTCCCGCCTTGCATTTACCTGGCCATAGGTCAGTACCCACCCTGAAACTTCGCCAGCCTCGGAGAGAAACGGACTCACCCGTGCCAAGGGCCAACCCTGGGGCACTCCTGGGGATGGAGTTCTCCCTGCCACCATCACTGCCACCTGCTAAGCTGGAGCGAGAACTTGCACCACTTGCCACGCTTCCTCCTCAGCGCTCTCCAAGTATTATCTCCTTGCAGCAGCTGGCTCCAAATGAAGGAGTGCACGAGTGGAAGAGAGCTTGAGAGGAGGAGAGACTGTTCTGAGCTGCAGTACAACACAAAGATGGCCTCACTGAACACCAAAACTTTTTCTGTTGTTATGTTGGAGCATTTTACCAGAGACCTCTGCTGAGACCTAGCAGACCTCACCACATGTAAATACACCTGTACGGTAGCGTATGTATGCGCATGCTTACTAAGGAAACACCAAGCAGTTCAGAGAGAGCAGAAGGGAGAGGTCCAGTCCAGGGATCTTCCTGGAATGGATGCGTACTTTTCCAAAGAGACGGCACCGAGAGGTGCCCTCCCACCTCAACACACACACACACACGAGCTTGTCTTCTCTAAAACTGACCCACCTCCGCTTTCCTTCTTCTGGCTGGTTTTGTGTTTCCTGCCCACCTGCATTTTTGTACTCTGAAAGCAAAACTGAGTGTTACGTTCACCTGGGGTGGGTGTTTCATTCACCTGGGCTCTTGTACCTGTGATAGAGGGAGGGGGCTTTTTGGAGACCACTCATGTGAGATCCCGTCTGTGTCTCTTGCCTGGCTATATTATTACCTCCATCAGCCCTTCTTATAGGAAAGCTGCCCAGATACTGGACTCCAAGGCCTCTTCTCTCTCCCAGCTTCAAAGTGAGAGGAGGGGCAGATCCTGAGATAGAGATGACAGCTCAGCTCCTCTGCTTTACTGGGGACTTTGATGTGAAGGAAGGCAGCATTAAAAATGGGCTGTGGATGTATTTTTAGAAAAAAAAATCTCTTTGTGCAGTAGGGAGGGGAAGGTATTAATTAGCTTAAAGGCTTTGGCCTCACTCACTCATTCTATCTCCCTTCAAGGTTTAAGAAGATCAACTTTAGGATTCTAAAATAGGACAGAATGCCTTTTAGGGCCTTTGTTTTTATTTTATGAAGGAAAGACAGAAATGCTTTTCCTTCCCGTGCAAGGCTGAGACGTGAGCACTGGGTGCTGATGACGTAACGGTAGGGTGAGGAATGGCAGGAGTTGTTGCCAGTGGTGAGGATGTGCAAGATGTCAGGAAAAGGGGGACAGCAAAGAAAAATGCAGAAAACTTTTTTTTACCTTATGGGGTAAAAGCCACACAGCAATTTCCTGAGGAATTGTGCCAGTATGCTGATCTCTGGGGCCACTGCCAGTGACAAAAAGCCACAGTGCGTCAGGGACAGGCATGGCTCCCCTCAGTGCTCCCTGGCTGTGCTGGAATGTTCTGGGAGAGAGTTCACACGTGTGACCTGGGCAGAAGCCCAGCTGGAGTTGGGGGAACAGACAGGGGCTGGAGTGACAGGTCTCCTGCACTTGGCCAGCCCTCCAGGGCAAGAGCCTGCTCACTTCCAGGTCCCTCTGTCTGACCCATGCACCCACCTGTGCCAAGGGGTCTGACTTGTTTGCTTAGCTGAGCATCAGGCTGCCACTTTTAGCTGCAATAGCAAATGTACCGACTGGGAGCCCACAAGCACAGCCTCAGGGAAACTGCAGAAGCAGATGACAAAAAAGACTGTAAGAAAACCCTGAATAGAAGCCCAGTCTCCCTCCAGACCAGAAAAGCTTACTCCTAGCAAGCCCCCCAGTGCAGTTTGGATGCTCCACATCCCAAACTGGATGCTGGGAGAGGTTCTCACCCCTGGCCAGGGATCAGCTCCTCACCTCCCAGCCAGCTGTGAGGCACAGCTGGTCTGGTCTGCTGCTGACTCCCTCCCGGGTGACACCCTGCTGCCTCACAGCAGCCAGAGCCTCATCTGAGCTGCCATAGCTTCCCAAGAAAGCATGTGTGGCATCTGCCATTGTCTGGTCAATGCAGTGTGTGGCTGCTGTTGTTTTTGCTCACTGCTGCAGTGGAATGGGTGCCCAGGAGGCACTGGCACTGTCCCCCCTTCCCAGTAGTTATTTAACTGTCTGAGACGAATGGCAGTACTAGTTCAGTTTTTTTCCCAGAGTACAGTGAGCCAATGAAGCTCTGTGTGTGTGTTAAAATAAATAAATTAGATTTTACTTGACATTTAACACGAAGTGACAACAGCAAAAAACCTTAAGATACTTGAGGAAATAATTTTTTTAGATAAAATATTTATAACAATGCCTATGAAGTTCCTACACAAGATGTTTGCTGCTTTAATAATTGATTGGGAGAGCTACTAGAATCTAAAGAGGAAACCGGGAAACTGCCTTGAGACTCCCTTCTCCATGCCAGATGAAGGGGAGAAGTGAGTGAACTGAAGTGCTGAGCTACCTGCAGCACAGTATTCTCTCAGGGCAAGCTGGTTCTGTTTCCCTGACCTTGCAAAGGCTACTGATGGCCTTGAGCTTTGGACAGAGAAGCAAATGTAGATAACCCCTGCTGTCTTCTAGCCTGCTGGCTACCACATCTTCTGTTGGGTTTAGCTGGAGAGTCACAAAACCACTCTGTTCCAGGTTGTCATGGAACAGGTTGGTCAAAATTCCACTGTGGAGCTGAGCCCTTCAGACTTCACTTCAAAATACAGATTTTTTTTTTTCTTGGAAGGTTGGTCTTGAAGGATGACAAGCACTTTAAAATATATCTGCACCTTGTCTGATCTATTGTATTGCCTGCTCCCACAGTCCTCCCACAGGCCAGCGAGACACACAGACTCAGTGTAGCCATACAGCTGTGAACAGACCCCTGCACACAGACTGACAGGGTGCAGGCCAGGAGCACCTCAGTGACAACCTAATGAAGGACAAAATGTGTACCACAGCCCACCTGGAGGGACCAGCCCAAAGAAAAATCACCAGCTCTTGACAGCAGTGATTCTGATCATGAACCTAGCACAATCTTTCAGGTGGAGGAGTCAGGCAGGGAGCTGCTGCCCAGATTAGCTCAACCCAAATGAACCAGTGTCTTTTTGCTGCCAAATTCATGCCCTTCTATATTAAAAATAAGTGGGGGGAGAGAGAAAACAGAAACCTAGTGAAAAGTGTTCTGCAGTGAGTGTTGGGTAGTCAGTGGCCAAACGAGAAGGTGGCTTTGCTGAACAGTAGGAGAGACTGAGCCGTGTTACATCAGGCTCTATCCTGATGCTCATGCTGGTGCAGGCACAGTGAAGTTAATCTGTTCACACCAGTAACAAAGGGATGGGAAAATGTGACAGGAGAATTGAGCCTTGCAAACACTTTGGGTTTAATACAGTGTTTTTCTGCTGCTGTAGTAATTTTTAATGCCATAGTCTTGGCCGCTAGGTTAGCAACACTCTGTGCTTTCACAAGGCTTTCAAAGCATCCCACTGTTCACATTTTCTCTCCTTCATGTAGATGAAAGGTGTGGGTATGATCCACAACCCGAATTTCTTCAATACTCATACTGAAAGGTACCACCAGATTTGGAAGTATTTGAGGGCCTCCAAGCTATAAGGGTTTGAGTTTTGTTACATGTTTCTCAGAAGGCTCAGCCTGCAACTATGTGCACGTTTCTTAGGTTTCCACAACCAATCTGAGCCCTAAACCAAGGATGCTGCTGCTTGGCGGAGTCTCTGCTTTGAAATGCAAGTTGCTGAGCAAGCTCCCCCTGTCTCCCACTCCACCAGCTGCCTCACTGTGCTAGTGTAGGCTCCAGGGACTGCTGGCAGTGTTTCGTGAGCTAGAGCTGTCCTTGTCCTGCCCCCTCGTTCGCAACCATGCCTAGGACAGCAGCTTTGAAGTCACCCAGCTCTTCAACACTAGTCCCGACCCCATCTGAATGTGTCTTTTAAAAAATCTAACAACAGAAGTGTTACCTGTGTGTAGGCTTTTGAAAGCACCTATCTGTCTGTACCTGTCTCCTGCTGTAAATATCACCAACAAAGGCTTCCTTCGGGAAAAGTGGTGTGGTCACACCTAACAAAGAGTCCAAATGGCTAATATTTTGTAACAAAAATAACAAAAATAGATCAGAGGTATTTTATCTGTTCAACCAATAGTTTTAGAAATTATATTGAGATAATGTCACTTGTGCTCCAATGTCTTCTTTGCCTCAGCCCCCGCCCCGGTGTCCCTGGGCTCCAGCGGCGTGCGCAGGCACAGCCCAGCACCAAGGGGAGCTCCCATGGAGTGCTGAGCGTCCGGGATGCTTGCTGGCCTCGGGCAGCCTGCTCCGCCTACTGCTGCCTTCTTGTCCAAAGCAGCAGGAGCTAGCTCAGTGCTCAGGCTCTCTGAGGATCAGATCCAGAGGAAACCACGAACCGATAAACTCGTTCAGGAGGTGGCAACTTAATTGTGGAATTCACCCCTGCGGTGAGCCAAAGAGGAAAACGCCGAGGGGGAAGGCAGAGTCCGTCGGTGCCACAGCTCGTTGCTGTGCTGATGGATGCTCTTGGCTGTGCAGGCTGCACCTCTGGGGGGGGAGGCCCGCACAGCCTTGCAGGCACTCGCTGCTGCCCGTGCATGTGGCCACACGGCAACCTGTGCACCACAGAGCAGCACACACCATGGGGCCGTGCTCACAGCACCTGCCAGCACACAGGACTACACCTCAGAGAGCGTGTAGGCACCTCTACAGAACGTGCTGGACAAAACTATGGGGTGTAGGCCCCATGTCCTGGCTGAGCAGGACAGCTGTGCTGGCTGCAGCACCACCACTGCAGCACATCTCACCAGCTACACATGCTCAGGCTTGGGGAACATTTGGATGGGAGACACGTAAGAAAAATTACATTTCCCGTGCAGATCAGATATAAGTGCATATTTACACAAAGCATAACCCCAAGGTTAATGAAGCTGACCTTTGAGAGAGAATCAAGCAGCAGCACACAAAGCGAGCTCTCCTCTGCAATGTGGGGGGAAGGCAAGCTACGTCTCTGCAGCTGGGTCCAATAGATGCTGGTTCAGATTGCACCTGCTAAAAAAACCCTCTCTATAGGTTGCAAATTCTTTGCTAGCTTCAAAGCTTAGCTCCCCAGGCCCACCAAATCCCTCCCAGACACAGCCAGGATATTTCCCAGGGATTCAGAGGCTTCCATTTATGTTTTTGTGTGTCATGGATATATTATAAATCAGCCCATCCAAAACAGGCATTTTCTAAGATGTTTTGAAACAGAAGATTATTAAAGTTCTTGGCTGATGTTCAGATCACACATCTGGCTGTAAAGTGAAGATGAAAGCAATAAAACCAGATTGTCTATATGCGAAATGCTCCTCACTTGCTCCAATGTACAGACACTATTATTAACCAGAAAATGGTAAGGGTCTCTGGGAAGGATACTATGTAGACATATATAGGTGGTGCTGGTACAAAGAATTACAACCCAAAAAGCAAATACCACAATTGTCACAGTGCATCTGTACCCTGTTATAGCTATACAGCATCCATTATGTGCAATAACTGATACATAGTGTGATTGGAATTGATCAAAATACACTGCTCTTTTCCATGGAGAATGCTGAGATGCAATTTTTCTCTGAAACTTTTCAGGTGGACTTTTAATTAAGCACATTCCTCAAATGCTCTGCTGTAAGTGGGCTTTATCCACCTCTGTCAAGCAAAATGCAGATTCACCAGTGAACTCAGCACTTCACAGCCTGCTGCCTCCTGCTTTGAAGGTGTTGCCTCTGGGGCCACACTCCCTCCCAGCTCCTTGTGCCTCTCCTCACTGGCAGAGAGTGGGACCCTTAATTTAGGGTAAGCACTACTTAGCAACAACTAAAACATCAGGGTGTCATCAACATTATTCTCATACTAAATCCAAAACACAGCACTCTATGGGGCCCACATGAACCAGGGCAGAATTATCTTCCCTTTCTAAAAGGAAAGGAAAGAACCCTTCTTTCCTTTCCAGAACCCTGGGATCTGACCTCAGCCTTCAGTCTCAGCTCACAACTTCTGGCATCCCTAGTGAAAAGGACAACCCATCCAAGAGCTCAGGACATGCAGCCAGGAAAGAAATGTGCAAGGGAAAAGCCAGAGCCCTATTTAAATAGCTTGTTCAAAGATAAAACCCCAGCCATCTGTTGACTTGCCCTAGAAGAGGCACAGCTGTAATGATTAGCAGAGGGAAAGGCTGCAGAGATGCCAGTGAAAAAAACAGCACTTTGCTCACATTTTGCACAGGTATGCTATGAATGCAGCGGGAAGAAGGAGAAAGAGTTAACAAATACAAAAGAAGAAAGATCACTGTATGTCTCCAAAGCAGACACTGCTGGCAGTGTGGGACAGAAGCTTTCCAAGGGCTGCAGGATGCTTTGGGCTGGTGCAATTTGGCACTCAGCATCCCAAGAGCAGATGCTGCCACTGGGGATTGGCAGCAGCCAATCTCCCTCAGATCCCAAGGCTCTGCCCAGCAGAGGAGTCCCCACAGCTGGGGTCTACGGTGCTGCCAGGGATGGGGGCAGTCCCCACGGGACTGGGACGCTGTCAGAGCGGCTGGGCTGCCACGTCTGTCACCGAGGCTGTGCTGTGCCCCCTCGCATAGTTCCCATTTAAACAGTGTTGGCTAATATAGACCTGCCCTCTATTCCCAAAGAAAGATCCCACTCTTTCTTTTCAGAGCTCAAAACGTCTGTAAAACCCTGTAAATCCTGATGGTGGCACCTACCCAGTGCTTGGATGCACTCCCTGAGGCCAAGGCAAGTGCCCAGTGGTGGGATACCCCCTGTGCCCTTGCAGAGCCCCCCGCACACACTCTCCCACTCCCTGCAGAAGTGCTGCTCCCACAGCCACTCCCGCAGCCTGGAGCACTCTGGTGCCACTGAGCCTCGGCTGCCAACGCCCAAGCACCCGCGGTGACTGGGGCTGTGACAGCTGCTCTGTCACCACCTCCCCCAGGAGCATCATGCTGAAGTTCCCCTCGCAGAGCAGAAAAGCCGTTTTAAAATCAGAATCTTGGATTATAACTCCTAATCCCTTCATTTGCAGTAAGTGCAGAGAGAGAACAGAGATGTCAGCTCTCTTTCTCCCCCCCTGCGGGACCAAATGCGCTTCAGAAACACATCAACATTTGTGCCACGGGCTGGGCTGGCGGCGACCCAGAGCGGCTGCTTGGCCAGGACTTGGCGGCACCATCAGGAGGGCAGGGAGACCTAGACGGGGATGTTGTCCCTCCCCAGCCCGGTGCAGTCATCCCCTCCCATCTCTTGTCTCCCTTCACACCTAGGAGTTATTTTTAAAGGCGTGTCAGTCAGCTCTGGCATGTGCTGGAGGGGGATGCACAGAAAAGAGGGTGGCAGGTGGATGGGCTCAGCCACTCAGACAGGAGCAAACCGTGTCCAAAAGGCACGTGGGCTCCCTGGGGATGGGCAGGGCAGGGAGCCACCACTGCTTGTGTGCTGAGGCAGGGGGCACAGGTGCCACCATGTCCTGCCCACGTCACCCCAGGGCCAGCCCAGGGGCTGATGTACCCCCAGGGCCTGTGTAAGGGGCTCTGGTGCAGACAGTGAGCAGTGCTCTTTGGGTTGATGGCAAGGGATGAGTTTACACAATGGAATCTTTTATCTGGAGAGATGTGGAACAGGTTTTTTCTGAATCTGGGTCAGCAGCATCAGCACAAAACTAGCAGGTGCTTTTCTTTATGGGGTCAGTGCAGGGATATTTGTTTTCCTGAACAGCTTGATGCAATACAAACTGGCCAAGAGTCTTCTCCAAGCCACGCAGCCTTCAAAGGGAGAAAAACATCCAGCTGTGCCACCATGCCCTGTTCTGCCAGTGGGCCCTGGGCTTGTGGGAGATGCAGTGCTCAGGCAGAAGTGTCCCCCAGCAGTTTACCTGCCCCTGTGTTGTGGCTGTGGGACCTTTGGGGGCCAGCCTGCTTCCCATATCATTACACCAGTGATACAGACAAGTCCCTTCCTGATGAGTTGGTTTTTTCATCTGGAAGTAGAAATACTTTGATTGCAAAGGATAAATCCCTCCACCAGTGCTCAGCACAGGGCTGCAGGTGTGGGGGTGAGGGCTGCTTGTCCCCAGGAGCTGTGGTAGACACGTGCCACCCACCCCACGAGGGCCTGTGGCTGGTCCCTGGGGCTGCAGTGAATGCTGGTGCTGTTTTCTTGGCAGCACAGTGGCATCATGCCGGGCTGTCAGGAGGCATCTCCATCAGTGTCACGGCTGTCAGGTATCGGCGCACGGAGCGCCAACCTCTCCCGAGCACCTCCAGACACGGACACCTCCCGGCTGACAGCATCACAGGGATGACAGGGACACGTTGTCAGGAGCCCCGCACAGCCTGTGGCGGCGCTGCCTCAGCCAGGGCTGCAGCGGGGGTGCCGGGATGCACCCCATCCCTGCTGTGTTTTATGGGCACACCATGCAGCCGCCAGCGCCAGCAGACACCCAGGGCTGAGCACCACGCCTCATGCTCTCAGCTGCTGAGGAAGGCAGGCAGTGCTTGGTGAAAGCTGGCAGCCCTGAGCACAAGCCAAACCACAGTGGGTATGTCCTGTCAGGGATGCAGACCCCCTCCCCATTTGGCCATCACCACCAAATGCACCCAGGATCCCCCAGTCCCGAGAGTAACCCTCTGGGACAGGCAATGGATAAGGACAAATTGCTCATGCAGGATGACACCACCTTTAAGGGCACCCCTGATGCACAACGCAAATCCTCTCAACACACCATTTAATAGAACTGTGGAGAGACTACAAGCTGCACAGTGGCTGGCCAGCCAAAGCCTTGCAGTGCCACACGGCATCATATCCCGTCATGGACATGGCACAGGTGTTTTACAACCAGCTGCCAGCTGGAACACATCTGCTAAAACAGCAGCAGGAAGAGCTCTCCTCTCCCAGGGGAGAGGATCACACCTGGATCTCCAGGGGAAGCAGCTCTTGAGCAGCACTAGAACAATCCTGCCTTTCCCATGGCCCGTGTCACCCCCTGCTGCAACAGAGGATGGGGGCAGTGGCATATATTTTGCAGGCCTCAGGAAAAAGAGGATTTCAGAGGGATTTGAACACAGGTCCCTAAATAGCTCCTTAGAATTAAGATGTTTCATAAAGGATTATTTCAAGCAGCTGCCTATGGTGGGAGAGAGAGGCTGGCAGCTGCTGGCGAGGTGAGGGGACAGAGCAAAGGCAGGAGGAGTGCTGTAGGTGAGCACAGGGGAGCACAATCCCCTTCTCAACCACAGCAGTGAGGAGAGGGGAGCATTCCACACCCTGGCTATGTATCCTCTCTTCCGGGTGAGTGAGAAAAAATGAGGAGCAGAGGGGTGGTCAGCAGATATGGTGCAACCTGGGAACAGGACAAAAGTGATTCTTACAGTCAATGACCAGATACAGCTGCTTTGACAGACCCACCCCAGAGGCGTGGGATGAGCTTAAGGGATCCATCAACACCCCTGACCTCTCACTAGATGGAAAACCTGTGCATGGAGGTGACAAGGCTCTTCTAGTGCTAAGGATGGGATGAGTTTGAAACACTGGAGAAGGGGATCAGTCCATCAGATAGAGCTTCAGTAAGGGCAAATTCCTACCTGCAAGGTTATGCCTGCCAGAATTCACAGATCCAAGTATTCATGGTGGAAATAGAACAGTGCAAAAACAGGAAAGGTGAACAGAATCTTTCAGAACAGGCACAGCTCTGTGCACAGTGGTAGAATGTGGGTTGAAATGTCTTTCTAGTAATACCAGGAGATAGTATGCCTTGGCACAGCATTTTCTGGTGCAAAGAGGAAGAGAAATATCTGGAACTTCATAATAATTTTTATATTGGGATGGAAATTGGTTCTTAGGAACTGGATCCTGTGAAAAGCTGGGGTCCTCTGTGGGATCCTGAGCTCCAGCTTTCAGTAGGCAGAAGTGCTGAGCATGCATACAGAGAGAGGGCTAAGCCACAGGCATGCAGGAAGGAGTTCTAAGCTGGAAGGAGAGCACATGAGAGAAACAGGAAAGAGAGGCTGGTGATAATAGAAAGAGATAGAAATGAGGAAAGAATAGAAAGGAGAAGAGAAAGGAGAGAGAATTGTAATTTCACGGTAGTGGAACTAAGAAAGCAGGAGGAGGAAAGCTGAGGTAGATAATTTCCACTGGACAAATGATAGTGGGGAAGGACTGAGGCAAGAGAACAAAAAGGAGCAGGGCAGAAGAGAGAGCAAAGGAGGCGGCCACAAGCAGAAAACTGAGCAAATGGTTAAATCTCATCAAATACTGTTATTGTGAGCAGCCCCTGCTGCTACATCTGGAATGATGTGCCACAGGCAAGGCCACAGGTCAGAGAGATGCTGGGGCTAAAATCCTAGCAAACAGGAATTGGAGTTTTAGAGATTTCCTCAGCAACCAGGGAAAGAACTTTGTTTTCTGGACCCTTCCTTCTCTGCTCCTCTGGAGGAACAACCTTTGAACAGCTCTGCCAGCAATCAAGCTCTTGGGCCAAGAGTTAAAAAGATTACCACTGACACTGATTTGTTCTTCCTCAGACCGGAGCTGCCCCAATGAACTTGGAAGAAACAAAGTCTTCCGTGGTTTTAAGGCCTCACTCAAAAATTGAGTCCATTGCCCATAACCCACCTGTGCCACCCTCAGCCTACATTTGAGGGGAGAGATGTTATGGGACAGGCAAAAGCAGGCCTCTAGTAAGGGTCATTACTGCAAAGTTCAGAGCTTTAAGACTTTTTTTGAGCACAGATGTCCCTCTCTAAGGACATACGTGTTTATAAAGAGTGGTTTTCTTATTGCCTCGGTTCATAAAAATATGTGAAAATGGAATAGAAATTTTCAGCTACAGTGGCACAGACAATTAAGGGACAAGGAAAGAGGACATGTCTGTAACTGGCTGAGATTAATGGTGATGAGCTATGATTGCAGCTTTCGGTGTTTGGCTTTTGGCTTTACAAGACCAAGTCTATAAATACAGCACTTCCTCTTGTCTATTTAACAGCCGCAATTTTTTTGACACAAACACTGTAACGATTACAGGTGGGACAGGGTGTGATCTCAGCTCCGGGTGTTGGAGACCACAAAACACGCACTTAATGCCCAGCAGCCAGAACTGCTGAGAATCATGCATACAAATACAAATGAGTTACACATCTGAAGCAATATTAATCAAGTTGCACTGATGAGCTCACATGGGACCCACTCCCAAAGGGGTCTGACTTTAGCTTTCACCAGAAAACTTCTTTCTTCCTTCTGTTACTGATCCACAGGCTGAAAGATTGGCAGGAGCAGGTTGGCTCCATGCCCTGGCAAGTCGTGGGGACAAGCAGCACAGGGCCAACCTGCAGCATTTTGAAGCTACTATTGGAGAGCAAGACAATTGTGCAAAGCCCCATCACTCATCTGTCACGGGCAGTAGGACCCCTGGGGGACTGCAGTGTGTCACTTCTGAGACCAGACTTTGGCAGGAAAGATGAGTGGGACATACCTTTTCTTGATTGCTCATTTATGAGTTTGTTGATTCTGATCAGAAGCTGGGAGTGTGAGCAGACCTGGCAATGCTGTGCCAGGGGCGGGAAGAGACTAATCAGCACTAAGTCACAGCATGTGTGCTCATCAAACTCTGTGTACAAGGATATCTGTGTGCGGTCACTGGGAGGCTGGCACAACTGGGAGTGTCACTGTCACACTTACCTATGGTGCTATGATGAGCCACCTCCTTTCACAAAGCTTTACAACCAAGAAATATGCTGCTGTTTTAGGATGGCTCTGAAACACTTGCCAGCCTTCTCCAAGGTGTTACACTCCTCCAGTACCATCTACAAGAGCTCACAACCCTCTGTGGTTTATGTGTTGGGACCTGGGATGTGCCAGAGATGGCAGCTGGCTGAACAGACACTTCCCAAGGGAAGTCAGCACTGATTCACAGGGGTGGGTTTAAGCATGGTGGCCACATTCCTGCCATCTGCCTCTTCCTGAAAAAGGAATAAACGGAACCATCCATGGGCATCATGCTCCATCTGACTGTTTCCCACCCAGGAAGCCAGGGAGGGTGCTTGGCAGGAACTACCCTGTTTTATCTTGGGTGGAGATTTGCACAGTGCTGGAAAATCTCTTTATCACACAGTCTTGCCTCTGCATGAAGCTGGTTGTGGTCAATGTGGGAGACTTGAACAGCCTGTAGCAAACAACCCTCCATTTACCCTTTTAGCTGCTTTTTAGGGTCAGGGTGTGGCTACTGCACAGCTAGAGAGGGCAGGATGCTCCAGAAAAGAAAGACTGACTGCTCTGCTGGGCTCTGGCTCACAGTGCCAGCTCCAATGGATACAACAAACATGTCTGGAGACTGTGCAGGGATGAAACATTGCACTGTGAGCAGCACACACTGTGCCCAAGCCCTCCTCCAGGTGTGGGGTGATGTCCTACAGCTACCAACATGCAGAACCCCTCACTAGAATCCCTTCTTCTGCACTAGAATCCTTTGTTATGCACACCCCCTGCAGTTATGTATCTGCTGGTGTTTTATGCTCCATCAATCAACAGCCATCTGGGATTTGAACCTGGTGACAGCAATCTCTCTGGGGTGAAACACAGCTGTGTGCTGGGGGATGCTCTGTGGAGTTTCACAGGGGAAGGCAAGAAAAACAGGCAAGTGGATAATGATCAGTCTAAGCTATCTAGAGACACCACCTCTCCTCAGGAGGAGGAAGACATGGGCACCAGCTGCTCCTCCCTGACGGCCTGGGCCAGGATGTTGCAGGATGAAGGTGGTCACCTCACAACTCCCTGGCAGCAGCTTGTTCAGGGCTTCAGTCAACTGTGCCAGGAGGAAGAGCCACGAACAGGTTCGTCCACCAGGTCCTCTCTTGGACAAGCAAAAGCCACCGCAGAGCCGGGGACAGCAAGCTGTGCCAGAGGAGCTCGAGGGACAATGTGGAGTGAGCAACTACAGGGCAGGGTGAGGAGCTCGGGCTTCCCTCCTACACGGCGGCATCCGAGATCCTCCCGTTCAAGGACGTCTTCGGCTGGAGGCCGTTGTTCTGAGCGTGCACCTCTGGCCTGGGCCGTGTCATCTGCTGCAAGCGCTGCCCGGGAATGAAAGGAGAGAGCGTGTCAGCCAGGGCTGGGGGCAGCAGCAGTGGGACAGCCACAGCATGCATGGCAGCAGCTGAGGGTTGGGACCCTGGCCCCAGGGCTCAGAAGTGACCCTGGTTACAGGGCGAGGGGATGGTGCGTGGAGTGACTCCTCCAGCAGCATCTGGCAGTACCCCAAAAGCCTCTGCGAGTCACCTTTGTTTTGATGCTGCACAGAGCACAGCAGCTCCTCCTTTTAGCTGAAATATGGGGAGCATCCTGGTAACAGAGGCAAACTGTTACCAGGCAAGACCAGCTGCAAAGAGGAAGAAGAGGAAGCTGCAATGCCACAGGCTTCACAGCAGACCTATTTTCCCAATAGGGTTGATTACAAAGCATTACTAAGTAACTATAGCAGGTTAACAAGGTTACAGTCTGTGCCTTTGATGCAGATAAGAACATCTACCCGCACAAACCTTTGCACAGCAGCTATTCCTGTCACCCTGAGCTGATCAAATGAAAATTGCAGAGTCAAGTAAAGTGAAGCAAGAACCCAGGAAAATATGGAGGGGCAAATCATTACTGGAGGCGTGTGGGTTGAGCATCAGGAGTGATGAAGAAGAATGAATCACTTTTGCCAGTCAGGGAGGGACTGATGCTGTGCACTGCAGAAGAAAATGCAGAGGAGGATTAAGCCTGACCTGAACAGACATCACTAAGACAGGTAGAACCTCTTTCCAGCAAAGGGAAACAAACTCCTACCCTCCAACACCACTGAAGTGGCTGCTGCTGGGTGAATTCCCTGAAATGTTCACTGAACTGCTTCTGCCATTCATGGTAATTTTTTTCCCCTCTCACATTCATGCTCCGTAGGATCAAAATTACTTGTAATCTCTCCTGTCTGTCAAAACCACTTTATTCAGGATTGGCATCTAATTTCCCTCCAGCTCCAGCTCTATTACAAATTAATCCAGGATCCATGCATATAAGAAGCCAAAAATTCTCTCTGTCTCTCTGATACCAACACATGCACACACAGAGATTAGCCTACTATCTTCCTGCTGCCATCTGCTGCTCACTCCTAGGCCAGTGAATGACTGAGAGGGGGTCTGGGTCTCGTGATGCTTGGGGGCCATGTTAGGGGGAGAGTCAGACAGGGAGGGTACACATCAGCCTGGTGCTGATGGTTTGCACAAGATGCTGAGGGGATGGGTGGAAACACACTCACGAGCTTCCCTCCGAGCCCCTGGGGCAGCCCAGGCGTGCACAGCACCTTGGAAGGGCTATGGATATAACTGGCACAAGCCTTTGGTCACTCCTGAGAGGTCACAGACCAGTTTGGGCTCCCCCACTGCGGCGATGCACTTTCTCCATCTCCAGGGAAACAGGAATGAGACTAGGCAAAGGGTTGAACCCATACCTGTACTTTCAGGCTTCCCTTCCCCCCTTTTCCAATTCACATTACGAGTGAATAAGGAACCCTGCAAATGTCTAAGAGAGGATCTACTGGTGAAATTGCACTGGCCTTCAGCCCAAAATCAATGAAATGGCTTGACATGACACCCTGGCTTGAGTCCTGCAGGAAGGACAAGTACCTAAACCCAGCTTCAGATGAGAAACTAGAAACTGAAAGCAGATCTGAGACTACAAACCCACCCAGTTCCCACATCAGAGCCCATCCAAATGGAATGCTGGGAGGAAGAGAACTCATACCCACCTGCAAGTTCGCCTCAAAGGTAGAGAACCTGAAGCTGACCTCAGCCCAGTAATTTCAGCCACAACATCTTTGAATCAAACTTTGTTAAAAATACAGCACCCCTAGAATAAACTTATGTGATTTAGATGGTGTCTGGTTGCTGTTCCAGCTGGGCTGGGAAAGCCATAAATCAACACTCCTGGGATGAGTTCTTGCAACTGTAAGCACAGAGCCAGGGATTTGGGGCACAGGGCTCTCAAGACTGAATGTCAACACTGTAAATAAAATCTTAACAGTAAGTGCTAAGTATGACATAGAGATTCATGATTCACTGCTACATAAAATCCTGCTCAAATTACTAAAAGAAAATGTTTTGAACAGGACTAGTGTGGTGGTTATTGTGGGTCTTTCTTACTTCCTAACTCCTCAGTCACTGAGTGGTCTCTAAAGGCACATGACAAACCACCCTTGTGCTTGTTTCTGCTGCTAGCAGGGCCTGAGACATTTCAGGATTCAGGCTTGGAGGATGCTAATCTCCCTGCTGAGGAGTGCCAAGTAAACATGCTCATAGCCAGGAATCATCACAAGCTGGGATTCACTCTGGGTCAAGAAACCTCAAGAACTTCCTCCCAAACTCTTCCATGGCTCCAGTACCCCATGCCAAAGGGATAGTCAGGGGAGGAGGGCTCCATTTTTGTGATGATCACACAAATGTCAATGAAGAACAACAGGCATAAGGGTAGACCACCTGAAGGTCTAGCTGCATGTCCAGCCACAGCTCAGCAGAGCTCCCAGGGTGAGACGTGTCCTGCTCAGCTGCGCTGGCAGGTCCCCTCCAGCGAGCCCGTGTCACTGGAGGCTGTTCAGTGCACTGGGACTGATCTGAATCCTCCCTGGGGGAGATGGTGCACAGAGCTCCTGCAGCACAACCTGGCACACTCTGACAACTCTGTCAGAGCAGGGTCTGCTCCATCCAGGTTTAGTTCAGGGAGGAGCCTAGCCTGAGCAAAGAGCAGGGTGGTGAAGCTGTTCCTACCTGGCGGAGAGTCCCTGTTGAGGTGAAGAAAGAGTACAGCATGTACCCTGGAATCAGAACCATGGAGGACAGGGCCATGAGCCAACCGATGCCTTGGCCCCATGCAGGATAGATGTATTTTCCCAGTGTCAGAGGGGTCATTTCCACCACACTGAAGAAGAACACACCCTGGAAAAGAATACCAGCCATTGCAGGGGAGAGTGCAAAATCGGAGTCCAGCCATTCTTTCCTTCATTACCCTCTCAGCTCTCAACAGCCTTACAGGAACCCAACAGCTCTTTACATTAGTCTAGATTCTTTCAGCCCACCAACTGGTAATTTCATATGATTTCTTCTTTCTATCCTATGTAAAAAGCTGGAACTGGAATACCCCTGATTTCCTTCTTCACTAGACTATTCAGACAAGCAGTGCATCCACAGCAGCTCCTATGCAAGTAAACAGCATCCTCACAGCTGATCTCAGGAGTCTTCATCTTCCTATCCCTGGCCTTATCACACTGCTCCCTGCACTACTTCTGCTGGAGGGGCAGGAACCTGCAAAGGCCAAACTGTTCTGCAGTAAGTTATCCTGCATTTGGTGATGGCTTTTGTTCTTATAAGCCTGTCAGAGGCTGAAGCTGGAGTAGCTGAAAGGCAGATTTTTAAACCATTAAATTATTTTGCTTATCTTCTGGCATCTCAGGAAAAAAAAAGAAAAAAGAAAAAAAGAAAAAAAAAAAAGAACTGATGACCTAATTTAGATTAAAAGCAATCATCTAGAACTTTTTTAGGGGTGATTTCCAGCAGGCAGAATGAAAGAGGCTCCTGTATCACTTTACCCATCTCCAGTCTGCTTGGGGACCCCCTTGCACCAGATCTGTGCTGGGAACACAGTGTTTCCCTACAGCCCACCTAGAGGCCTTTCTAGACCCAGTCCTGCACATAGGATTCCCTAGGTCTTACCAGGCAGACAAGAGGTGTGAAGAAGGCCCAGCAGATCTTCCACCAGATGCAAGGCTTGTAGCCAATCATTTCTTCAATGTTCCTGTAAAACCTGTCCACACCTGCAAGAAGAAATGAGCATCGAAAAACCCCCATCTCTGCACCTCTTCTCTGACAGAGCACAGGCCAGGCACAGCAAGAGGGTGACAGTGTGGCATGAGAAGCACTAGCTGGAGGGGATGGGGTACTGGGACACAAACTCATGCCAACAGCTTCCATGTTCCTGGTGTCCTCTTGAGGGCCCAGAAGGAAGGACCCTGGGCATCTGCCAGTCTGTGCAGAGGTCTTTGTGATGGCCTGGAGAAGTGAGATGACAGCGTTCCACTCCTGATTTTCTGAAGTTATCGGTCTAAGGTATTTTGGATTGCAAAAACTGTCATTGTCTTCACTGGCTTTGGCTTTTTCAGTAAGTCACCATGCCCATGGAGAAAATGAAAGAACAAGGTGTTTTGTGCTTACCATAACACCAAGAAATTGAGATGGTCTCAAAGAAGACAAGAAAAAGAAGACACATGCCACTGGCTGAGTAGTAATCAAACAGCTTGAAGACATAAATGCCACCCTGAAAAGACAAAAACAGGATCAAGAAGTTCAGTTATAGATTATGATAGACCATATCAGCCAGCAGCTTGGACTGCTGCTGTCCATGTCTGTTGGTTTAATGTTAACTTCCTTGGACAGGAGAGCCACTGTTGAAATGTTTCCACAGGAGTTTGGTTCCCAGCAGCAAAACTGATGTGCCCTTGCAGACAATTAGCCAGCCTGTTCAGGCATAGCCGAGGGTGAGGAGAAAAGAAGAAATTCACTAGGATCTCTTCTATTTCTCTGCTTTAGAAGGAATCAATTTAGTCTGCTCTGCCCCTCCCCAGAATTTTGTCTTGCCTTCTCATGAGTCCACACTGCTCCACAAATGGTCTCCAGACCACTCAGCCCTCACATTCCCCTCATGTGAACCTTGGCTTCAGCTCCAGAGGTTCAAGGCCCCAAGAGACAAAGGTTTTCTTTGTGATCTTAACTCTTGGTAGCAAGCATTCCCTAAACTTGGGCTCTGTTGGCTTGAGTTCTTACTGCAAATAGCAGAACAACAGGCAAGACTGACAACAGGATGATGGTAAAAATTATGGAGGCATCCTAAGTCAGTTGAGATGTAGCAGTGATGTGCAAACCGCTTTATCCAGAATAGGAGAAATGCTGTCACTTCTCCCAGTGCTTTGGTGGTGCTGTGCTATGCCAAGTGGCCAGAAAGATGTCAGGAATGGAGATACAAGCACAGCCATCTGTACCTGGGTGATGTTGGAGAATCCAATGAGATAAGAGATGAAGCAGACCACTGCGATGAAGATCTTCTTCCTGGCTCTTAGGACTCGAGGATACTCATCCATCAGGGCTGTAATGAAACCTTCCACAGTGCAGAACTACGGGAAAAAGCACACACCAAGGAGATAGATATAGATATATACATATATTAGTAACTTAACCCACACACATTTAGCTTCAATGCTGAGAACTTTTGTGATTTATGGACTCTGAAGACTCAAGAAAAGAAAGAGGCATCTCTGCACAAAGATGGTCTGAACCATCTTCTGAAAGTTCATCTTTCTTCCCACTGAATATAGATGAAGCTAGGAGCACCAAAGTTAAATACTTAAAAATAGCTGAGATAAATTTCTGCCTTTTGCTTCTCATGAAAAGCCTCCTCTTTCTTCCCACAAACTCTCTGGTGCTTCCCCATCACTGCCCTGCTCCCCATGCTGCCCAGCCCTGCGCCACAGTTGTGTGTCTGGCTGCTGCTGGGACATGTGCAAGATGTTTATCACTCTTCCCTTCTTGATCTTCTCAGCCTGTGGCAACAGCACTTGTGCTGTTCAATGATCTAAAATGCTCAATATGTGCAATCTTGTCTCACATGCACGTGAAAACATCTCTGATTACCCATTCCTTGATTTTATTCCACTTTTTCAAGCACACAACATTAAATGCATGTAGCACACCAGAATCCCATCTTCACAGCACATCATCTTTCTAGAGGTGGAAACCCCTGGATGGTTTGTGCAGAGCTGCACCAGGCACAGTATAATAAAGTCTGCACCATAAGACATAACGAAATCCCCATGAGTGTTGCCTTTCAGTTTTCCTACTGGTTCTGCCTTCTGGCACAAGGGCAGTTTGCATGTATGTGAAGTGCATCCTTCTCTCCTATCTCTTGATAAATTGTGAGATCTGTATCTCGCTCCCAGAAACTACAGGTAACATACCTCTCTCAGAGAGCACATCGTGCCTCTAGCAACAACCCTGGGAATTTATGAGGGCAGCAAACTGGCTTCCCTGGTCACCCTGAGCAAACGTACAAGCCAGTGCAAAGAAAATGAAGGCGGTTTCATGACTTTGGATGTCAGGGACTTCCCCATCCCTGGGAAGGAAAAAGACCCCTAGAGTGGAGGTGGAGGTATACAGATCAAAAAGAGCAGCAGAGGGCTGGGAAGATGTGTGGAAGAAAAATGGAGTGCCTGAGCCTATAGCTGGGCAGGGATGGTGGAAGAGCTTGCACACTGCTGACTGCTAGGCCTGGCTTCAACGTGGGCCAGAGCAAGGCAAAGGGAGATGTATAGACCCAGGGTTCTATATCCACATGGAAAGCCAGTATTCCCAGACCATCAAAGCTCATCTTTTTCCACTTGCATTTTTAATGAGTTAAGCTTTTTATGTGGGACGAAAGTGCCATTAAAGCATCTTTTGCTATTCATGCATGGGTTAAGCTGCCTTTATAGTCACTGACGGTGAGCTCTTCACCCCACCCCACCTGGCTTGTTGTCTGGAAGAGTCAGGACTGAGCTGGCACCACAGTGTGAAGAGATAGCATGACTGAAAAAACCACTGTCGGAAGCTATTCCTTCCACATGGATGCATGGCCAGGCACTGCTGGAGCCATGGCAGGGCCAGGGGATCTGAGACCAGAAAGGGAAATGCATGTGGAGTGAAACAGCCCTGGTCGGGGACAGAGGGTAGTGTCCAGCAGAAAAGGAGCAAAGAAAATGACACCTTAGACAATGGGATGGAGCAAAGCTGACAGCCCTTTGGTGCAGGAAGTACGATCAGAACCAGGGAATGCACAGACAGAAACACAGGGAGATGGGTGATGAGGAACAGGGCTACAAAGTGAGTTGAATTCTCTTTGTCTCCTAATTAAGCTGCTGTGTAACAGATAAGGTGGAGAAGCAAATGGTCCTACATTGCTTTGTCTAGCCACAGAACAGGCAATGACCTTCACACCATTTACTGGAAGTTGCCACATGACAGCCTCAGATTTTACAGGGGATGCAGCCTGGAGGAGACTTACCTTTCCAGCCCCAGGGACTGCAGCTGCTTGGCATGGGGCTCACTTTTCCCAGCTTACAGACCAAACCTTGGCTGCTTGTGCATGTAGGCACCTGAATGAAAGCATGCTGCTTTCAGAGTGGCAAGGAGCCAGGCAAGAGTGCCTTCTATTCTTGCCACTGCAGTCTGCTTTCCAAAAAATTCTGCTTTTTCCACCAACCCCCTCTAGCCACAATCCTTAGCACATAATCTTATCTTCTTCATACCTCATCCCACTATGTTATTTCTTTCCCAAGCATTTTATTTCCATTAACTTCTCTCTTTTGCTCCTTTTCCCCTTTAGGGGCCTAATCATTACACAAGCTGCTGGGTCCAGTAATCTGGGCTTGGAAGTCAATACAGGTGTGGCACCTCTGTCTGAAGGAGAGGTGAGTCTCTCTCCCACCCTCTCAAGTATCAATGGCTTGCTATTCCCTCCTCAGCCACCCAGGGCACCCTACTGGGATGCATGGACCTGGGGGGAGTTTGACCACAGCTGCCAGATGTGCAGCAGAGATCCATGAGAGTGGTCTCACTGCTGGCAGCTGCAAATCCCCGTGGCCAACCCGTGTGAGGCAGCCTCACATGGGACAGACACAGGCTGGCAGTCACAAGGCTTGCCAGCTCCCCTGAGCAACAAATGCCTGACCTGGAAACTGGTAGGTTAAAAGGAAGCATTAGCATATTATGAAAGAGGGTCTGGATGGGAGGGAGTTGAAGCCTGGATGGATCAGAGCAGAGGGAACACCAAGGCACACTAGTGAGGGCACAGGAGAGAGGTGTCTGTCAATACAGGTCATTCATGCCACTTGAGGAACTGCAGAGGAAGAGGCAGATGGAGCTGGGCTGCATCGGTAGGAGACTCACTGGACCTACTCCCACCATCACGGAAGGGCTGGAGCTTGTGGCTGCATCACAGACACAGATCTCAGCCCAGCCTCCCTTCCTGTGCTGGGCTCCCGAGCATCCCTGCTGTGCCAGAGAGCCGTGCCCTGCCGGTGGCAAGTGACAAGCTCAGCCCAGCAGCCCTGGGGTGCAGGAAATGCCCTACGGCCCTGCTGTGCCTCACCAACTGGGCTGCTGACCCAAATGAAAAATGCCTGCTCCCCATTTGCAAATGCCACAAAGGATATGTAATCAGCACGTAGAAAAACCTTTTATCTTTTTAACTGAATGCTTCAAAATGCATGTGGAATTGCAGCCATTGTAGCAGCCTGTGTTCATTGGTTTATATGCATAAACTGCCATACTGCTGCTGGTGTGTTTGAATGAATCAGAGCTCCAGCATGCAGACAGAAAGCTTCACATGTATTTAGCTGTGCTTTTAAAAGGTTGTTTTCCTGTTGATGCTTCATTCTCTCCCCGCCTCTTCCTCCAGGCATTGATAGCCCCCTCAACAGACTGTCTGCCCTCTGAAACTGGCTGTCAGAAGGGACGTGGAGAATTTCAAGCAGTATTTTAGAAGCAAATGCAGCAAATAAATTCCAGAGAGTGCTTAGAGGGTTTGTAGTCATGTCTCGATTTACCAGCACTGAGTGAATAATACATGCAGATAATTTTTTTCTGTAAACATGGTTTCTTTCAGAACACTTAGGTACTATTTGGTTTGGGTTTTTTTTTAGTTTTGGGTTTTTGGGGGGTTTTTTTGTTGTTATTTTGTTTTTGCTAAATAATGTCTGTGGTAATGCATTCATGAGCTTTACAAAGTGTTTATGAGAGTGTGACATGACTGAAAACTAGATTTGGTTGATTAGATTTTCCTGGAAACCAGATGTGACATTTCAGGAGTAGGTTTGGGTATGATTGTGAAGTAGGCTTGGGTTTATGAGCACTACCTGTAATCCAAGCAAGCATCCATCTTGTACTGGTGGTTTGTACTGCCAGAGAAGAGTGTGGGGGCACAAGGGCAGATATGACAGATCGAGTGCAGGTTTTTGCAGAAACCTTTGATTTTTATGCACTCAAAAGGAAGGCATGCTGTAATTCACTGCTTCACTGGTTAGCTACTTTTATGCTGAATCATCAAGAAAAAAACTATCGCCACTTGTAAAAATGCAGAGATAATGGTTTTCGTTTTGTTTCGTGAGAGCTCTGAGGGGGCAGGGTGGAGACCTTTTGCTACATCTAACTGCTTCCCCCTCAAGTATCTTGTAAAACTTTACCATCAGACAAGATGGCAAAGCAGTCAGGGTATCCAGGCACCAGTCTTTTCCAAGGATCCTTCTGTCTGCCAGGATCTATCCCTGTTAACCTATGGAGCAGGCCAGGGAGCTGCAGTTCTGCTCAGGGTTGCTGTTGGCATCAACAACAATGCCAAAATACTGCAGAAAAGCACAGCCCTCACACCATGAGAGAGCAAACCCCCCCTCTGCTCAGCACTGTCCCAAGTGCAGAAAGGGACACCACCGCTGTACCTGAAGACGTTTTTGTAACTTGCCCCACTTTGTGCCTGGGTTGTCTCACCTGACTGTCCAGACCCAGCATCATCAGCATGGAGAAGAAGAGGATTGACCAGAGTGGGGACAAGGGCAACTGTGTGACAACCTGTGGGTAGGCGAGGAAAGCCAGTCCAGGGCCTGCAGTAAAGAAAGGAGGGATGAGCCCACGTTTACAAAGGATTTGATGGGAAGTCTGAGCTAAGGGCCATGGATAAATAGAGAGACAAAAATTACAGCCAAGAACTCAGGGGTTTTCCTACAGGAGCTAGGAACACCTGAGCCTTGGTGCCTGTGACACACCAACTCGGTGGGAGGTGTGGGGTTAAGATGGGGAGACAGAAATTATTGGAGATACAAGTCCTGCAAGCAAGAAAGTCATCATATTATTTCAACCAAATAGCTGGAGCTGGAGCACTTCGCTAGAAAAATAAACTGATATTCAGAGCTGGTTATAACTTTCATGCTGCCCTTTTTTCCACTACAAAAAGCTGTTTCTTGAGATAAAAGCTTTCTCTGGAAAGACAGCAATTCCAAAATATGTCTTAGTGCAGAAAGACACAGTCCCATCTTAGTTAAAAAATTATTCTGAGACTGATACCTTAAGTTTTAGCTTTCATACTTTTCAGAGTCTGTACTGCATTATTATATCTCTGAACTTCATATAAAGTGTTAGCAAGTTCTCTTCACAGTTCAGTCAGACAAAACAATCCTTTTCCAGCCCAAGAACCAAGGACACCGTTGCAGCTTCGGGCCCAAAAAGTGTAAACAGCAGCAAATTGAGGAGAGTGACCTGGGAGGATGGGACTGCATAACCTGAAGTTGTAATTGGACAATTAACCCCAATATGTAAATGGACCAAAACTTATAAAAGTGTGAAGCCTCATGACCGGGTATCCATCTTGGGTGTAGCCCTGGCCAGGCTCTTGTACTGCCCAAGGTGTATCCTTTGAAGGCCTTTTAATAAATACCTACTTTATTCCTTTAACAATGTCTAGCCTCTGTTCCAGGTAGTCTCTCAAGGCATCAAGATCACAGTCTCAAGATTTTGCATGAAAAAGGGACTCCAAATTTTTATCACATATACTGAAAACATAGGTAGTATCTATTCTCCATAGGAAGGTTTCAGACAGCACATGGCCTAAATATTTCACTACAGCAAAATAAAACTTTAGCACAACTAGTCAGGAAAGACCCCCACTCACTGACAAATGGTTCTCACAGGTTGCTGTTGCATTTGAACCTGGGTTTCTGCTCACCTGAGGAGGCCAGCTCTGACACCGACTTCTTCGTGATGTGTGACATGAAGCCAATGATAGAGAAAATAACAAATCCCGCAAATATGCTTGTGGTGGAGTTTATACAGCAGACAATAATTGAGTCTCTGGAAGAGGGAAAGAGAGAAAAAACACCACCTGCAGGTGCCTACCAAGAGCAGAGGGTGGGGTAAACAAAAGACCAAACCCTGCGGAGAGCTGGTTCTGTGCCTCGGACGGGTAGCACAGGTGACATACAAAGTGTCCTGCAGGCAGGAAGCCCCTCTACAGAGATTACAGTGTGTACCTAGGCTGCATGTTGCCAGCAAAGGGACAGCAGGGATCAGGCACATTCACCACAATCCCCTGCCTCACCCATGAGCCCTCCCTGCCACACAAGAGGATGGAAAAAAACAACTGACCTGTAGACGTTGTTGTGGAAAGTGTTGTAGCTGCCCAGAGCAATGAGGGAGCCCAGCCCCAGGCCATAGGAGAAGAAGATCTGAGTGGCTGCGTCCATCCAGACCTGCGGAGAAGGAGCCACAAGAGGAGTGCAGCAGAAGGGGACCCCGTGCTGCAGGTGCATGTCCTGCAGCAGCTCCATGCAGACCTGTCAGGGGGACTGGGTGCAGAATGTGGAGCTGTGTGTGTGGATGTACAGCCCACTGGGGTGTCCAGGACCTGAGGGAATCCTGTCAGCAGGGCTGAGTCAAGAGTTTCTTACTAATATCTAATCTAGAGCTATTCTTTTTCAGTTTAAAGCCATTCCCCTTGTCCTATCACCACACGGCCTTGTCAAAAGTCCCTCTCCAGAGCTTTACAGTAGGGCCCTTTATGTACTGGAAGGTAGGGAATCTGCATCCATCCCATGTGTCAAAGTGCAGCCTGGCCCAGCATCAGACATATATCCCAGCCCTCTGATGGGATGGATGTGGATGGACGCAGGGTCATGCATTTCTGAACAGTGTTCTGTGCACATCAGAAGGGACTCTTGCTGAATCTGAGTCTGTGTGTGTGTGTGTTTGCTTTCTACGCATGCCCCCAAGGGAAACTGCTCCACTCAGATACCCACATCCTGCTCTCACACCTTCCATTTCTCTTCCACTAGTGTGTCTGATTTTCCAACACGGAGTTGTTTGTGCAAACAACTGCAGAGGATAGCTTGCAAAGCTGGTCCCAGTGCCTTAAGGTCTTAAAGCTTAGAAAGTTCAAGAAAACAAGGCAAACTGTTTGTTTCTTAATTGCATAATATTTACACAACTCTTCTGGTTTTGAGAGCCCTGTTTCCTGCATTAGAGCAAATGAAGTTGGTAGTACAGTTAAAGAGAGCATCCTGAAAGAGGGATCATTGGGACCCTCACTGGGAAAAGATCGATGTCCAGTTGTCCCCACTCACACATGACTGGTGACTTTGGAACCATGGGAGCATCGCTGCTGAAAAATGCAGAGTCTGTGTCTCCTGAAAAACTTCATTTTTGCAAGTGTCCCTGTTCCTCCTGGGTCTCCTCTCTGCTTCCAGAGACCAAGAACACATTACTGGCCACCACTCATCACTTAAGCACTTCCAAGAACTGCTGCTGTGCTTGTGCTCCTTCTGAGGCCCCCATGCCAGCACCACATCATTCTTTCTCGAGGACCACCAGAACAAGAACAGACCAGCAGCCCTAGGACAGTCAGTGAAATGAGGCATTCCCAGCCCAGAGGAGAGGTCCCTTTGTCAGGATAACTTCGGACTCCCTGTACCCTGTGAATGATCCTGCTTGAGTACAACAGAGCTGCTGCACAGATTTCCACACATGAAGGACCCGTCCCTCGGTTTTCTCTCAGCCTATGGGACATGGGTCATGAATAGTTGAACAGGGTTACTCCAGTGTTATTTTAAGTACTTACAATATTCATGGGAAGTGCCTGGGGAAGCCTAATGCAGAGACAGCTGGGAGATAAGAGCTTTCCTCACTAGGCTACAAACCTCTGAGTCAGTGAGCTTCCTGAAGTCAGGTGTGAGGTAGAAGAGGATCCCCTCCTTGGCTCCTGGCAGCGTGACTCCCCGGAACAAGAGGATGAAAAGCATGAAGTAGGGGTAGGTGGCTGAGAAATACACCACCTGAAAAAGACCCCATGGGAGAGAAGCCATCAGCCCACCACAGCCCAGGAGCTTTCCTGCCCATGCTGTCACTGAGTCTGGCATGTTCTCCTTTGAGGGGGACAGGCTCCCAAGCACAGCCATTTTCAGCAGCATTTCCTTGCATTTGCTGTCCCCCATTCCCATGCTAGTAACATTTCTGGCTGTTTGAGGTTTCTCCCTGCCAGTGATACACAAGGACACATTTATTACGAAAGCAGCATGCTGAAGTCTGGATGAAATGCCCAAAGACAAGGGAATTGCACAGGGATAATTTTAGTCCACAGAAGTAATCCCTTTAAGTCATCACATCCTTATTTTGCAGCGCTAAAGCTGGTGTTTCTCTAGACCAATGCATCAAGCAAAATGAATTGTCTTGATTCCACTGCTTTCTTTTCAGCACTTTCAGGATCTTACAGGTATGTGCCATGTCTCATGACAGGGCCCACACCAGTAATCACCAGGGCTTTGCTGTGGCTGCTTCCCTAAAGCCTGTTTGAGCCCCACTGGGGAAGTTAACAGCTTAGGTGACCTACCCCTGAAGTGAAGATCAGATTCCTTCTGATCTCTCCTCTAGATTATTCCTTTCATAATAATGTGCTGCTGCATCATGCTGTGCTCTAAATAACACATCCCAGCATCTCAGTACCACTGTTTCACTAAACGAAGCAATTACCTTTCTGCTGTGCTAGCCTGGAACACTGCACAGGGAATAACAACGGCCTTCTCATCTGAAGGTCTCCCACCAATATCAAAAGGGCAGCAGGGAAATTTTCAAAGGAGATGGTGAGATTTTTCCCACCAGAGGCAATTTAAGAGACTGTGATTGTCAAAAGGGGGATGCCACAAGAAGCTTTGCTCTCTCAAAGGGCTGTCTCAAAGTGGGAAATAGAAGTAATTTCTGAAAATGCGTCTTCCCGAAAAGAATGTGCGCTCAGACCCACGACCTTACAGGCAAGAGCTATTCTCTACACTCAGAAAGAAAATAACCATAAACATGGTAGCAATTTTTACAGCTGTGAAATGTAAGTGTCAGGAATTTAATAGTATCTACTGTGATTTTGCCTCTATACACCATAACCTTAGTTATAGACACCTAAATAAAATTGAGTCTGGAGGACATTTTGACAGCGCAGCAATGAGAGGCAGCACCAAAAGACCCAACCCTCACACTGTACCTTGCCTGTCCACTCCACACCCTTCCAGATGGAGAAGTAAACCAGCAGCCAGGCCAGGGCCAGCGTGCCAGCCAGGGGCCAGCGGACGGCGCCAGGCTCCCCCAGGCCTCCGGACATCTGATGCATGTTCCTCCTAGGGGTGGGAGACACTGTGTTAGGAGGAAGTCTAACAGTCAAGGGCAGAGGGATTCAGAGCTCCCAGAGGTGGCTGGAGGGTCAAGGGGCAGGTGCCGACAAGTGTGAGAACCCACAAATCCCGAGGGAGAACGGAGGTTCATCACGATGGGATAAAGGGAGGCGAAGGGAGGTGGAGAGGCTGTTTGCCTGCCCATCCATCTGACCTGCACCTGCACAGTGCACCCCATGCCCACCATGGCCGGCGGCTGGCTGTAATGCCCTCCTGCCAAAAGCGCCCAAGGAACAGTGCCAACAGGCACAGCCGCAGCCCTGGCGGGCAGTGACCACGGGGAGGGGGAGAAACCTGGTGTAGGCAGGCTGGGGACGTACTCCCAGAACTCGGTGACAGCGCTGGTGAGGTTGGTGGTGTCGTTCAGGGAGTAGTTGGAGAAGCAGCGGTCTGTGTTCCAGGCATTCCCACAGTTCTGCCATGGCAGGTCCTGCACCGGCACAAGGACAGCAGGGTTATCATCCACGTGATATCTCCCAAGTGAAATCTTTTAAACTGAAACCCCTTTAATGTTTTTGCAAAGAGAAATGGGCAGCTCCATTGGATAGGCATGCCCTTGTAGCCAAATAATGGAAAAATTTTTCCAAATATGATGAACTGTGACAAGGATTTTCCAGGAAAAAAGTATCATCACGTGATTAGGGCAATACTGTAGCTCCGATAAAATATTAGCAATTCCCCACACAGAAAGCCACTTCCAATTAACTGTTGATGATTAATACCTACAAATTACAATACTATCAGGGGATACTGTGTTTATAACCATTACAGCTTTTCGCTACCTTCACTCAACAAGTGGCTGGAATTTACTGCACAAAGAATAAGCAGTGATTTTTTTCTTGTGTTTCATTTACACCACTTTCAATACTTAAAAAGCAACGTGGGCCTCAGAATGGAGGCACTGGGCTGCCTGCACAAACAGACTGCTATAACACAAGCACAGGAGTAAATTGTACAGGACAGAAGCTGTTTCATGGCTGTCCACTGCCCTGATTATAAGCAGCACAAAGGTATTCCTGAGAGATGTTTACACTGTGGGTAGAATGTGACGGCAGCACAACATTACAGACTTAGAGCAATCAGCTCTGGCACTGCAGGCAGTGCAGCAGCAGTGCCAGGGGCCTTGTGAGCGTGGCAGGGCAACTCACCCAGGCCATGTATTGCCACGGCTGAGGCAGCCCAAGGAAAGCAGCTCCGCTATGTCTCCATGAGCAGCTACCTCTTTTCCCAAGCACAGTGCGTGCAGATAAATGCAGAGCAGCTACTCTGGGTGATTTCCCTCTGCAGATAAGACCTGAGGCTCCAGCCCAACAAAGCTTTAAGATGTTTGTATCCATCTCTATTCTTCCACGAACACAGACCTATTCAAAAATATCTGTGTTTTAAGTGCCCTGTGACATCAGGGCCTTTAAGTGCTGCCTTCACAGCTCCATCTAAATCAGTTCACTCCAGCAGATGATATCTTCAAACGTGGTATCCTGGCAGAATGGTGACCATTGCAGGGGTGGGGGTGACATTCCAGTGGCCACCCAGGCCACTGCACCCACCCGGTGATTCCACTGAGGGCTTGTTAACTGCACTGAAGAAGAGGCAATGGCTCGAGCAGTGCTTCACAGCAGCTCTTCAATGTCTGCATGTTAGAGAAGCTGCACAGCTCTCACAAGGAGGGGCGGGCTGAGGGACAGTTTGTTGCTGCTCCATTTCCTCTGAATTTCAGAGGACAGAAACTGCTGAAGGCAGGCTGGGCTCCTATTATAGCTCAAAACAGTCATAGTCAAATTTAGGAGGCACAGGGGATAGACATCAGCCTAACTTTTTCATTTGCACCTTGGGTCCTCTTGGGAATTTGGAATTATTATCTCTGGTAAAAGAAAAAGTCTTGAGCCAAACACCTGGATCTGCCTATGTACATGCAAGCACTGTCACCAGCTGGGTCTGTAACACCAAAATGTACCAAAGCCCCATCCTAAGATGCATCCTGCCCAGGGTGCAGTTGGGATGGGTTATTCTGGGGAAGACCTCTGTTTATTTGGGAGTCCCTGACGGTGCATCTAATCACCCACAGCCAGTAATTTTGTTCTAGATCCAGGACCCTACAGTTATAGGTGGTATTGGTGGTAGAAGCAGAATTGGGAATGCCAAATGGAATGACTCAGGAAAAGTCTTGATAATTACTTGAATTTTTACCAGAACAAAAAGTAAAATTGGATGTACAGTGTCCACAATAGCATTTCTGGTTTATATCTAAATGACATTTATAAAGATCCCATTTGAACCATGGGGTTGATGTCTTTAAGGCTGCAGATTGCTCAGAGTTACTTAAGGAAACTCTTACCAGTTTCTGGGCTGAAATAAATAATTCAGCTACCAAGAAATTAACATGGGGTGTGATTCTAGCCTTTTATGGTAGAAGTCCCTGCTATGGAAGAGGAACCCACTATAAACCATAACACCAAAGCAGACACTAAGGGATAGTCACAAGCAGAAATCTAGATACTTTCCAAATCATTTTTCCAGCGGAAAAAAAAAAATCCCTTGGATATCATTTATCAAGAGAGGAGTGAATAAAAACTAATTAAGATAAGGAGTAAGTCCTGAGAAATAAGACCATGATGTGACAAAACCTGATGAAACCAGTTCTGAAAATATGCAGCTCAGATTCGAGCAGCCCTAAAAATAAAACAGAAAGACTGAAGCGAGTGGGGAACAGCTCCTGTAGAGTGGATGGGATCATCCCCTGGGGAGGACAAGCATCACTACCCATCAGCACTACAAAACTGCCTGCAGGGCAGATGAACCTCTTCAGGAAGGGTCTAGCATGATGCTGACAAGGGCTCTTTGCACAAATGGCAAGCAGCTGGAGCCCCGCTGTGGGTCCTAAACAAATCACTGCCCATCGGCGGGAGTGAGGACCCAGACCACAGCCAGTGCCTGGCTGCAGACATGCCCGGCACTCACCGCAGTGAAAGAGTTGAACAGATAGTAGAGAGCCCAGGCGATGATGACAATGTAGTAGATGTTCAGCCAGAAGGACAGAACCATAGCTGCTAGTCCCACGCCTGTGAATGAAGGCAGAGAGCAGCATCAATCCACGTCTCCAGTACCTAAGGAAGTTCTTGAGCACCACAGCAAGGTCTTTTTTGAAAACTACAAAAAGGGAATCAGCTCACCAACACAGAGTGTGCTATAGTTGCATTGTGAGCTGATCAGCAAGGGAGGGTCACTCCCTCACGTCTCTCAGCCACCCATTTCCACTGGGGGAACAATGCTACCTTTCAGTGAGCTAACCGTACTTTATGGACAGAGCTCCATGAAAACAGAATCTTGTCACTTCCCTGGCAGAACTGCACTTTCCCACATCCAAGGCATTTCTAAATCATCACTGGCTTCTAGAAAACAGCTACTTCAAGCATGGCAACAAGTTGCATTCCCATGCAATTAAAGTAAGCATATGCAGGGAGGCTTGGGAAAACAAAAGGTCTCCTGCAACCAGAACCCATCCATCACAGTCCATTCTGCTCATAAAGTCCCTTGTCACCACACAAAACTGCTTGAACAGAGCACAGTGATGTTAGTGACTGCAGACATCAAGGTCAAGGACAGCTTGATAAAGACAGAGGGGAAGACCCCTCCTCTCACCTGCCACCCCATCCCAGCCCCCAGGGATTTGCTGATTTGTCTTCAAACCATTAATGGGTTTTTTTCTGTAGTTGCATGCCATTGTTGTGACAAACATACAGCACAGTACCTTTGAACATGGGTGCTAATCTC
This sequence comes from Hylia prasina, assembly GCA_013397195.1. Taxonomy (NCBI): domain Eukaryota; kingdom Metazoa; phylum Chordata; class Aves; order Passeriformes; family Sylviidae; genus Hylia; species Hylia prasina. Next base: position 256,798 of record VYXD01015041.1, on the reverse strand, counting down.
CAGACTCCCAGTCCACCAACAGAGGTATACTGTCCCAGAGCAGTTTCCAGCAGGAAGAGAGGAATCCCAGCAAACACCAGTGTTAGGAAATAGGGGATAAGAAAGGCCCCTGAAAGAAGGAGCAATGTTATCAGGCAGTTTCCCCTTAGATCAAGAAGGAAATGCCTCCAGCTGCAGTTTCTTGCTCTGAAGCACACCTGATGAGGAGCAGCCTCTCCCAGAGGTGACAGTTTGCAGCTGGAGTTGGTGTGTTGGGTGAGTCTCCCGCTGAGGTCACCACTGCCCTCCCATTATCACTGTGGGTATGTATGTACCACATATACATATACACTGGAATCACTAGCTATGCAATGCCAGGCTCATTTTGTTAGCTGTTTATACAATGCTAAACCAAATCTGACAAACCCAAAAGCTTGGACACTGACATTGGTAACTTGCTGATGCATTCTGTCTGACCTGCAGAATCTTTCAATTCTTCTTCTTGAGGGAATAGTGCACAAGAACATCTGGTATTGGCCATTGTTTTCTTTGTTTATAGCTGTTTCAGTCTTTTAAGGAAACTGTGACCAAGAGTATTGGCTCTTGCAGCAGTGCTATATACCACCCCACCTGTGTTTTAGGTTTTACCCTTAAAATTCTTGCGAAAATATTATTCTTCTCCATGGCCCTATGGAAATCATCCCATCACTAGAAAGGAGGTAGAACAGTAGAACACTCATTCACTAGAGATATTACTAGCACCCAGTTTTTAGAAGAACAATTAGAAGTGGAGGGCCTTGCTGCATGATTGGAAGGCTGTACAAGCTCAGGTCATCCTGACTTCTAGGATTTGGGACAAAGCCCATTTTTATCTTTCTCATGCTTGTACTGGAGTGTGCCATCATTTCTGAGGAGGACAAACTTTTGCAGAAGATGCTGGCTGGGGACAGAGGGAGGACACTCAGTTTGCCCAGAAGCAGCTGGCCGTGTTCAGGACAGCACTGATTCTTGCACTAGCCTTAGGGATGAGCTGTCAGTCTGGGTCTTCCTCTCCAGATAACTGTGGGAAAGCAAACATGGAGCCAGCAAGCAAAGCCACTCTGGAGAGCTGTGGCCCAGCTTGCACCCAGCAGAGCCAGGTTCCAGCAGCTGCTCTCCGAGGGCAGGGAAGCAGCCAGGCACAGCCAGGGATGCTGGCTCAGGCGACATCCAGCTGGGGACATCTGCCTGCCAAGTAGGGAGCTGAACCCAGCTGGGAGAGGCAGGTGCCAGCACCCGGCACGGAAGTCCATGGGAGGCAGTATGCAAGAGGAGCTGGCAGTGGGTGGTGGGGAGAAAACATTCTCTGTGCCAGCAGCTCGGTGACCATGAGCCTGAAGCACAAGCTGGCATGGAAGTGCAGGCTCTTGGCTTCACCAGCAGCCTGGCACACAGGAGAGAACAGCTTTGGGCATCACTGTGCCTGCTCAGCAGCCTCTCCTGTGTGCTTGTTAGACACCGCGGCCTGTAAGGTGCAGCCCCCTGAGAGCCTTGCAGGGGGCCAGTGCCTGCTCCAAGGACACGCCTGCTGCCACCCTGCTGCAGTGGAGTTTCGAGGCTGAGCTTAGCAGCACTTCAAGTCTCCTCCTTGCTTCAATGCAAGCAATTAATGAAATGTGGCTGCAGCTCTGATGATCCTGTATTTCTCATCTAGAGCAGGTCAGGAAGGTTTGTAGGTGAACGATCAGACTGTTGGGAAAAAAACCCAACAAATAAACTTTTGGACACAAGTCTTTTATCCTGGCTTGACAAAGATTCTCAAGAATAGTGAAAAATCTACAAACCAGACCACCTCCCTGAGCTGAGGGCTGTTGGCAATGACGCTGCCACACTGGAGGGCCAGGACCCCAAGCAGGCATGGATAATAACCCCAGGTCCTCTACAGCCAGGTGGGAAGTCAGTTCTGAAATTTTTATCTAAATTTTGCAGGCCAGTGCAAAATAGGCTTGTGCGTGACCTTGTGAAAGTCCCAGCTTGTCTCCAGATCCATGGGTGTCAAAGGGGTGATGACGCTGGTCCTGTTCAGAGCACTGGCCCTTGGAGGCAAGGAAGGATCAACAGCACCTGGTGCTCACTGTGCAGCCCCAAATCTGCCTGCTCCTACTGTCGTACAGCAGAGAAGAACAATTAATCCTTAAAACAGGGAACCCTGCCCACGAATCAAAAATTGGGCACTACAAGCTGTTACACGCTCTTGCTTTGAGTCTCAGTGCGCAAATGAGGAGTGCAGGATGCTTATTTAAAGAATTATTTTTCCTCAAGTTTTTCAAGCTTAGGTTCTCACAGGCAATTTTTAGCATGTACTGAACCGCATTTAGAGTGAATTTGGAATCCGGTACAATCCTGTTGAGATCAGAGGGCCTGTATAAGGTTGGAGCTCAGTGTAGAGGCTGGAGCCGTGGGCACAGCTGGGCACATCCAGCTGCGTGCAGGGCCAGCAGGGAGCCCAGGCATCACTTTGGGTGAAGCCCGCTCCCCCCAGCGGATGGGCCGAGCGCAGGGCTGCCGTGCCCTGGGCTCCCCGCGCCGAGCAAACCAGCCGTGAGCCGATGCAATGTGACAGCGGTAAGTGAGACGACAATATTTCCATTCAGTTCAATTTGCCTGTGCGTAATGGAAGCAGCCCACACGACCGCGCTCTGAGCAGCGCGCAGGCAGGACGCTAAAATTAGAGTCCCACCCACAGTCCGCTGTGCTTCGGAGGCGCCTCCGCCGGGGCAGAGCCGAGGCGGCGCCCCCCCGGCTGCGAAGGAGCTGCCGTGCGCCCCTGCCTCGCTCCGCTCCGGCTCCCGGTGACGCTTCCGTGCGTCAGCTCTGCCGCCCGGGCCGGCAGCGGCAGCTCCGCCCGCTCCTTCGTGCCCGCGGCGGGAGCCACAGCGGCTAAAGGAAGGAGCCATCCAGGCTGCCACGAACGGCACGAAGCGGCAGGGCAGGCAGGGTGTTCGGGAGCAGACAGGAACCAATTCCCGCATTTCATCTGCCTGGCGTTTCTGCTCACAGCCGGCTGCTCCCTCTGCGTGCCCGCAGCTGCCAGGGCAGAGATCACCCCGTGTGCCATTGCTAATGCTAATAATAGCACTCCACACCTCTACAGCACCCTCTGTCCTAGGTTCGCAGCTGACTTTAGACGTAGGATCGATTTTAGCTTCACAATACCCCTCATCCAATTATAGGCATTGTCATCTCCACCTCTTTGTGTGAGGGGACAGACACGGGCAGCAAAGAGCGGGTGTGAGACTCGAGATGACGCAGCAACCACAGGACATTTGCTGGCTAGCCACGGGGGAGACGTTCTGTGAGGAGAGCTAGCAGGCAGACTGTGGCTGGACAAAGATGACAAACCTGTGCTGTGGCTCTGGCACTGCTGGCAAAGGCTCCCTGGGGCAGGCCTCATGCTCCCATAAAGCTCACTCAGCTCAGCTGCATATTTCCACCTCTCCACAAAACCCAAAAAAGCTGTGGATGCCCCATTCCTGAAAGTGCTCATGGCCGCTGGATGTTGTACTAGGCTTTGAGCAACCTAGTGGAAGGTGTCTTTGCCTTTGGCAGTGGATTTGGAACTGGATGATCTTTAAGGTCTTTTCCAACCCAGACCATCCTATGATTCTACAATTCTATGAAAACAAAATGCTCAGTTAGAAATCTTGTCAAAATTGCTAACATTCTGGTCTCCCACTAGGACTCACTCCACATGCTTCAGAGAAATGGCCTCCATACCCTTAAATGCCATGAATTCAAATGGACATTGCTTCAGCGAGCAAGACCCTTCTCCTCTTTTCCAGGGTTGGAGGCGAAGAGCATCCGACACTGTCTGTGACAGCAGAAATGGGCTGGTGATACGAGAAGTTATGAGAGCCAAAGGGAAAAGGAAAATAAAAAAGACATGGAGACGAAACATGAGAAGCGTCCCTCAGAGCAGCATGAATGAGTGTGGCATGCGGGATGGGGACTCCAGGCCAGGAAGAGCTAAGAGGGAAGCAAAGAGCAATGTGGAAAGACTAGCAGGCAAAACTAAAATTATATATACAGCCTTAAAGGTGAGGAAAAGGGGTTTGGACTTGTGTGGGAAGTCTGTAAAATGGTTCAAGGAAGTGAGTGGCTCTTCAAAGGGGAGAAGGAAGGCTGTTTTAGTAACAGGCACAAGCAATGGGAGAGCTCAGCATGGAGTGAGAAGAGCAAGCCTGTGCTCTACTGACACCTGCCCATGCTCCAGTCCACAAAACCATCTCTGACGAGGCTGAAGAAAGCACCATTTTAGAGGGGAGCTGAGGCACAGAAGTGTGTTTTCTGACTTGATCCAAGATGTGCGGAAATTCTGTAGCTGAGCAGGGAGAATTCCTCTGAGAATACACTAGTCTGAGGAGAACCCCACCTTTAAGGGATGCAAACTGGTTTCTCTGGAGGTGCCCCAGAATCCAACTGGGTGCTTATTTGTGCACAGCCCTCCCTGTAAGTAAATGAGGTCCACATGCTTTTTTTTTTGCAGCCCTGCAAATTTGGACCGCACAAGCATGACACAACTCAAGCTGCTTGTTTTATTTCTTTGGACTGCTTCTTCCCAGCCTGCACATGCTAGTAAAACCCACAGATCATGCAAACTTGTCTCTGAACAACTTAGTAACTCCCAACATGTGGGAGAGCTCTCAGTTGAAGGCCGCTCATTTGCCCAGACCCACACCAAACCAAAACCTGCTCTTGGACAAGGCTGCTAATTGTGCATTTCTCTCACCTCCTCCATTTTTGCCACAGAGATAAGGGAAGCGCCAGACGTTGCCCAGACCAATAGCATAGCCCACACAGGATAGCAAAAAGTCAAACTTCCCCTTCCAGGAACCTCTGTCTGGGATCTCCTTCTTCTTCTTCTTCTTGGTGCTCATGACCTCAGCGCTGATGGGCTCCGGCTCCTCCAGGGCTGCCTGCTTCACCTCGGAGGGAGAGCTCAGCTCCACGGAGGTGTTGTCCATCTTGCCCATGGTGACTCAGATGTACACCTGCTCTTGCTGAGGGCTGGAGGAGCAGGAAAGGCAGTGTCTGCCCTGGCTACGCGAAGACAAGATGGGAAGCACTGGGCAAAGCTCCTGGTGAGAAAGGAGAGAAGGAAGGAGTGCTGTGTCAATGCAGTGTGTCAGACTTGGTTGTCACCGTTACATAACAAATTCCTCAACTATCATCTTATTGCTTCTCAGCCCAACGCTCTGCAGGAAGAGCTCTGGGACCAGTAGGCATGCAGCAAAACCACAGGTTTTGGGTGACCCACCACAGAGAAGAGAAATATATCTGTCCTATCTGAGTGACAGTGGAGGAGGGCACGATGAAGGTGCCACAGTGCCCAGGTCTGGGATCCAAGACTGAGTGCAGCAGCCACAGAGCCACCTGCGAGTTTGTGTGGCCCAGCCAGCAAAGCACAGCTTTGCAGCAGCACCTCTGCTATAGATGTGCTCCACTTGACAATCCCATGCCTTTATCCTTCACCACAGTAGCAACACAGCCATGTTCACAGCTGTGCACCTGCAACATCTGGCAGGGGAATCGCTGCTCTGCGCAGCTCCTCCCTGTACACCACACTGCATGTGGTACTGTAATCTCCAGGTGTATTCAGCTTGTGCTCTCTAGTGACTAAAGCCAGCCTGTGAACCACTGAAATGCCACTAGAGTCAGGACTCCAAAGTCCTGATGATTAATTGCATGAGTCTGACTAAAAATTTAATACATACCTGCATTGATTTTAGGCCCTTAGAAGTACATAACCATCACACTAAAACAATTTGGAAAGAGAGAAAGAGCAGGCTATGTTATTACACCTGTGTCTAAACCAATATTGCACCTGTGTCTTGAAAAGTAAGTGCAGTTCTCTCTTCCTGTCACACAAGCTGTTGCGAAGTCAGAAAAAGGCATGGAAGAGAGCCAAAAGGCTGCTTACAAGTGTGGAACAACTTCCATGTGAAGAGAGTATAAATGAAACAGGATCCATTGTTCTGTGGAAGAGGTAGCTGGCAGGGGCCTATGAATGTATCAGTGTGATAGAATACAAGTATTCACCATTTCTGACACTAGGACTGCAAGGGATTAAACCATGACCACAGGTGGTAGGTTCAAAAAGAGCAAGAGGTGATATTCCAGAAAATGTGCAGCTATGGAGTGAGACTCCCCACTGCAGGACATGCTGGATGCTGAGAGCTTATATCACTTCAGAAGAGGAAGTTAAGGGGATAAATAATGGAAGGAAAATCCACCAGAATCTACTACTGCAGTTCTGCAAAACCTTGAGCTGGAAGTTCAAGGTTTTGCAGAAGGTTGAGGGACTCTTCCAAGGAAATAACACTCTCTACTTTTCCTGGTTTTATCCTCTCCCCTCAGCATCTGTTCTCAGCCAGTACAGAAGACAGGACTGGCAGGGGCTTGCTCTCACCCACTTCTCAGCCCATTTTATAGAGACAAATTTAATCCTCACCAGGGGTCATGCTACAATCTCCCAGAGAAGTCTGTTGACAAAAAGATTCCTATATGCAAACACTGGAAAACAAACAAACAAACAAAAAGAAAAACAAAATGGGTATATCAGGAAACAAATCAATGCTGTGAAGAGGTGTCATGTTCTAGCAGTTAAAGCTGACCTTGCTTGACTGTCTTACTATGGGCCATCTAGTCTCGTAAAGAAATAGTACCCATTTGTCCCATGGGATGTTTGGGGGACTCATTAACTGGCCTTTCTAAAGTGTACTGGACAGAGATGATCTCAATGGCAGTATGACTTCTGCTTACTACAGCAGGCATCCCATGATTCCAGCAGGTGGATTTCGTTCCCTCACAGAATTCATCATTGAGGTTAGAAACACTCTATCAACTGTGAAGGGAATGGCTGAACCAGGAAATAACTGTAATTCCTTCTGACAAGCCAGTGGAGAAGCCAGAAATCCCCTTGCCGTGGGACAAAGTCTGTAACCAAACTGCATGAGCTATGGAGCGCACAGTGAGCCGCACCCTCACTCCTCTAGCCCCAGGATGGTTGCAGTAAGCCCAGCAGTAAGTGGCAGCATGAAAATGGTTTCTGGGGAGAAGAGACCATTTCACATAGCCCATGAGGCAGATGCCAGAAGAGACCATTGCAGGACACTCAGAACAAAGGCTTTGTTTGACAGATATTTCTGTCCTACACCTTGTGATAGCACCAGTGACACTCCTCAGGAGAGAGGAGGCAGGAGAGAAGAAGAAGGCAGGAAGAAAAAGATTATACAGAACATGTAGGAGGAAAACAAGATAAAGAAAAGTTATAAATCAAAATAGCAGAAAGAACACCAAAACCCTTGGGAAGAACTCAGATCTGGGCTAATAAGTCAGGGTAATTAGCTATGCCTGGAGACATAAATTGGACTTGGCAGAAGTTATTTAGGCTTCTTTTCTTTTCTGTAGACAAAAAACAGAAGGTAAGCTGCTGTCTTTAAAAAGTATTTATATATCCTGCTCTCCTTGTGCTCTTTTCCCTGTTCCTGTTGCCCCAGTTCTGGAGTGATAGATACTGCAGCTAGATGGTCACACCTCGTATTTCCTCGGGGTGAGATGATAGAGGAGCAGCAGAGCACAGTGGTAATTTCTTCTTACTTGAAAAGTGAGGTCCTTCATCTCCCACTCACAAAGAATAAGCTAGATTCATAGAGGTTTCTTCACAGTCAGGAAACAGAAAGACAGGCAAGAGGCTCCCACTGAAGATCCATCCCACCTACTGTCCTGTCTCTACAGTGACGGGTGATTGGAACAGAAGGGCTTGTGCATGTCCCACAGCCTGGCTGTGCCATGTCCTTCCCCACACACACAGCCCTGACTGGCAGAAACACAGGCATCAGTCGCCCCAGGCCAAGTGTTTGACTCCTGTGTTGCCCACATGCTGAACAAGTGGTCCTACTGGGACGAAATGTCAGCCCCTCCACTTATCCACATGGGTTTCCTCCAGCACGAGCACAAAGCTCTGTCCTGTGCTGACAGCCCAGAGAGAGCAGAGTGAGTTCAGCAGCTCTCTGTCATGTCAGATTATTTGTTCTGAAAAGCACACGGTGCTTTGGGCACAGCAAAACGCCTGAAGGACCCAAAATGATAATCAATAGGAGCAGAGCTACAAGAGGGAGGTGGGCTCTGCTTTGCAAGAACTTGAAAACAAGGTCAAAGAGTTTCAACATGACACTGTAGCAGGTTTCTCATTCAACTTTGTCCAAATGCACCATATTCTGAAGCCAGAACTTTCCAAGCAGAGAAGGCTAATGCCATAAATTCCTGCCAGTAAAGGAGTGACTTGTACTTCACCAAGTTGTGTAGAAGGCCTTATTTGCTGCTGCTCAAGTCAATAAAAACATTTGCCTGGTCCCCAGTGAATGCAGAGCCAAGCTGAAATGCATTCTGGCAAAACAGACCTTTAAGGGATTTTGCTTCAAATAAGAAAATAGCACTGAGGAAGTATTGCTGCCACTTGAAACTGCCTCCTGAAACACTGTTGCTAACAACAGTGACCTTTTTACTTTTCCCTGCTTCAGCATGAAATATTAACAATCTCCTCAAATTTGACAAAAATTTCAAGGACATAAAATTGCCCAAAATAAAACAGCAAAATGACCTATGGAAACATATGCAAGAAATATTGTCACACACCTCCCCACCTCTTATTTGTCAGTGATTTAACAGCCACACAAATTACTTCTGACCCATGCAGGTAGAGCCACAGTTAGTTTAATTACACAGTACGGGCTGTTGTTCAGTCAATTAGTCTTTCCCTTCCATCCACACCATTTTAATGACAGCCAAGTAGCCTCAAGGCTCATGTGTCTTGCTGAGAGCCGTGACCGGCCGATCAGGGCACAGCAGACTCTCACAGCGTATGCTGGAGCTTCCCACATCCCTGAAAGCTGGAGCGTCTGGGGAAAAGCCCCCTGTGGGAGCCTGAGGATTTTGGCAGAGTCCTGACCCCACATGGAGCCCACTCAGGGCTGGAGCATCACTGTCCTGTCCAGCTGGATCAGGCAGACAGGGCTCATGCTTCACAGCCCTCTCTGCATGCTGCCCAGGAGGTGCCACTGCAGCCACAACACTTCATCCCCCTTCCCCTAAAGACAGGATGAATTGCTTGGTTGGAGAAATCAGCATTCACAGAGGATGTGAGATGAAAGTAAATTACTTCTCCTAGGTGATGGAGCTGCTGGGTGGCCGGCAGCTCCACCCCCTTTTCCATCTCCTTGCATAAGATTTGGGTCTGACCTGCAGCCGCTGTCCAATGTGCCTCTTCCACCAGCAGCCCACATCACTCTTAAAAATGTGGCAGGTGAGGTTGGCAGCACACCACAGCCTTATCCAGATGAGAAGAAGGGGCAATTGGGGCATGAGCCACATTTCATAAACCATCAGATAAATGGACTTTCACATGAGGCCAGGACATGTCTTTCAGCCCCCAGCCATGATCCCCGGAGGGCTACGGCAGTACCTCAAAGCCCTGAAAAAGTTTTTGGAGCTGCTGGGACTGGCTGCATCCTGCCAAAAGCAATTGCTTTGCCAAGGGGCACCTTCATTTTGTGTAACAACCTCCCTTTCTCCTGATGCCCACTTGAATTTCCTCTGGCTCCTCAGCCCATGGGGGAAGCGGGGTCAGGTCCTGCTCCTGGCCACAGGCTGTGTTTCATCACCACTTCTGCCACCACCTCAGGGTCAGTGGCAACCCTACACTGTCCCTAAGGAAAGCAGGGATTTGTGCCTTTTTTGGAAGATGCAAATGATGCAGCCTCTGAACCATTTTAATGCTCTCACTTAAAACTCATCCTGGTCCCTGAGAAGCTTCCCCAGGAAGCAGAGAGATGGAAGGACTCTTTTTTTGGCACTAATAGACTGTCCTGACCCAGTCTGAGCCACCACAGCAGCACGAGGATCAAGGCCAGGCCACATCCTACTCCCTCATGGCAGCATCTGAGCAGACTGCATGTTTCCAGATTGGGAAAGACAGATAAGTTGCTTGAAGGCATCCCTGTCTCCATCCTCCTCAGTGAAAGTACTGCATTAAAAAGATTAAAGGCCTATTTCTGCTTATTTTAAATGTGTTGATTAAATTTAAAAGCATTTTCCTTTTCTTACATAGTGCAACCTGTCACGCTGGGATGCCAGTTTCATGATGTTGGTAATTTTTGCTGCGTTATTCTTTTACCCTGCCTGAAGCAACATGGACATTTTTAGCCTAGCTTTATTCTGCAAAGACCCATCTGTCTGATCCCAACTCCTGTTACTTTTTGAGTTCACTGCTGAGTTTCACCTGTGCTTGAAAAAAGAGCACAGCTCTCAAAGAAGTTCCTCAAGAAGTAGGGAATGGAGGGAGAGAAGAGCTGCAGATTAGTGCTCCTCCAGAAGAAGGGTGGTGGGGTGACCTGCTTTGTTCCTTGGTAAGGCATAGTCCCACTCCAGGGAGGCTAATGGAAAAAACCTTCCCAGTGCCTTCAGTGAGAACATCAGTGAGAGAGAAGTGCCTAGAACGGGCACACAGAGAGCAGTTTCAGATGGAATTTCTCACTTGCTTTATACCTCCTGTGCCCATTTGTGACAGCCCAGCATGGTGTCCAGGCACTGCCACCAGGATGTGGACGGGCATCCACACCGGCCCCTTCTCCTTTCTCCGGAGAGGCTGCACTGTCACAGCTCAGTCAATGCAGCCTGAGTTACTGCTCACTAACTACCTCAACAAAACTCTGCCTCTGAACCCGGACTTTAGCTTCAATCCTGATCTGAAGCAACATCCTAGGTGAGACTTTGGCATGCCCTGTCTTACAAGGACTCACTAGTGCTGTGCAGAAACCATGGCTGTGCAGCGCAGGAGGGGGAAGAAATCATAACTTCATACACATAAAGCTGGATTTTATGCAGTTCCGGAGATGTTGCAAGTGATGTTAGTAGTTATTTGCTGTATTTGTCTTGGTATACTTTGGGGTTTGGAGGGTTTTTTTGTGTTTCTTTTTTGTCTTGTTTCGTTTGGGGATATTTTGGGTTTTTTTGATTGTTTGTTGTTTTGTTTTTGTTTGGTTTTTTTTTTTTTTAGTTTTTGCTCCTCTTTTTTTAATGAACTCATTAAACTGAGCAGATAGGCCAAAACTGGTGTTGCAAAGAAAAGTGATGACATGCACTTGAGAAAGTCACCTTGGACTTTGTAGCCACAATTTAATAAAGATAAAAGTGAATAAAGAAAAAAACTGTGCAGGAAAGAGCAGAAACAAGCATGAGAATGATCCAGGGTCTGCTCTGAGCTGTCCAGCATTGCCAAGGAGCAATCTCTTCTCACCTTGTGTGTCAGAGAAGCAAAGGACTGGCTGTCCCTGGGGCTGGGAAGCTCAGATTGGAAAATGACCCATCCACAGGGCACAGATAAGTTCAGCCTGCTCCACACTGACCAGCATCTGCTGCCCTTGGAGTAAGATAAGCAGGGAAAAACCCTGCACTGCCTCAACAAACTTCTGTTACTGCATTCAGATGAAAGCACAAAAAGGAAGGTAGATGGGAGAAGAATGAGAAAATCACAGACCTTCCCCCTGCTCCTTCTGGGCAGGGTCACAGCAGCTACCAAGAACCTCATCCAGAACATGGCACCTGTGAATGTGCCTGTCACCACCCTGGCAAAAGTATCCAGCTCCAAAAAGACTAGAGCTTCACCATGCAGAGCACAATGTTGTTTTCCTGCTGCAGCATGGCTATGCCAAAGAGAAAAATCTGTGTTTATTCTCAGGTGCTGAACTCTGTTCTTCACATGCTCCGGAGCCCGCAGGTTGCCATAAGGCTCCCTTGGTTCATATGCTTTTTTTGGGGGGTGGAAAATAGAGAAAAGCAGAGCCAGCTGCTTCTGCAGGAACCTTGCAACAGCATTGGTAGCCTCCAGCCCCTTGGCTGAGGTTTTCCTCAAAACAGCCTGGAAAATCATTACCCAGAGCACCATCCCCTGCTGTCCAGGATCAACCTGCAACTATCTGGGCATTATCTTTATGAATTTAACATTCAGATCTTCCCCTATCCTCACTTCTTGTGGTAAGCTCCATAGAACAGTGGAGAAGGAGCAGCTCTTTCCCCAGGACTTGTGATCAGGAGATAAGGCAGAGGAAGGAAAGGTTGTCCCTGTTGCCTTGGCTGAAGACTTGAGTCACATCCCACACAGCCAGTCCATACCAGGGTGCAGACCCTGACCCTCCAGCATCAGGAACAGCCTTTACCACATAAGCATCTCCACAGGGGCCACACAACACCCACTTGCTCTATCCCCAGAAAACAGGACTCAGTGTCGTGGAGGTGTTCACCCGCAGTGTAAGGACATTAGTTGCTTGTTCCTTGTGCCAATTAAGTTTCTTCATAAGAAAATGCATTTCCAGCTGCACATCTTCCTGGATTTTGTTCTCCACACAACAAAATACTGAATTGTGGCAGAGCTTCTCTTGGAGGGAGGAGAACCAAAACTAAATGTGCTGGAGGTCTCCACCAGGTGCTGGCAGAACCACAGCAAGGTCATCAGCAAACTGAGGAGCCTTTGGTATCCAGACTGCAGCTCCAAGAAGCACTCATGGGAGACAGGGAGCAGGTAGAGGGTATGAGGGGAGGGAGGAAGAGGATGGGTGAGTTTGTCCAGGTCTCCAGTGCTGTGGAGACAGAGGAGAGATGGGGAGGGCTTCACTGAAGGAATGAGTTACCTCCTTTAGAGTCAATCTCTTGCAGATAGATAGGAAGGAAGGGCACAGGCACAGACCCCAGAAACATCCCAGCAGGAAGCTGAGGAAGCTGAGGAAGCTGAGCTCCACTGCCAAATACCATCAGAGCTTGCAGGACCTTTGTGAAGGGTCACTAATAACTAGAACACTGTCTGTCACGTTGATCCTTGGGGCTGAAACATTTAAGGCTGGGGAGGGCTGTCCCAGGCCCAGGGAGGGGCAGCTGAGCCCATGCCTCTTATGTGCATATCGCTTAACCCTTTCCCGAGTTCTATCCACTGGAGACCCTTCCCAGAGAAGTTTGCCCCAGGTTTTCACAGTAAGTGCTGACACAGCATCTTTACTGAGCAATCATTTGCACTCACTATATTTTTCCCCAGCCCAGAGGCACTGTGAGAAGCTTTCCAGTATTTGGGACCCCAGCACCATTTTCAGGTCATGGTCTGGGACAATCACCTCCCCTCTTGCTCTGCCTGGTAGTGCCAGCTCCCTGGATGGAAGCAGGAGGTTGCTCATGCAGCAGGGCAGGGAGCAGCACCTGCAGGTCCTTCCCAGCCACCCCCAATGCAGCATGGGGGAGAGATGGTTCACGCCCCACTTCTCTACTGCAGCAGAAACAGCCTCTTCAGCCCAGGATTTTGCTCAGTGAGCAGGTTTTGGAGGTTGGTTGTTGCACCTACCTGTTAACCCCAAGGGGAATCCAGTTAGCTCTGCATGGGAGTGACAGACGGGAAAGTTGCTGCTTCCCCAGCAACTGGTGTCTTTCTTGACCAAGGGGACATTGCAATGGCAATGGCAACAGACAGAAGAAATTTAGGCATTGTGGTGGTGCAGCTGTGGGTAAAGCTGCACAAAACCTGCTCTGCTTCACACTGCTCCAACTGAGCGCCAGGAAGGGCTGTCCTCATTTGCTCAGCCCTCCAGCACCTTTTGGAAGACAGAACAATCCTGCATCCTGCCTTGTCCTCAGGGTGCTGCGCCACTCAGCCCCACATCCAACCCAGTATGGAGGGAGGAGAGCCAAGCACCTGCACCACTCTTCTCCAGGGATGCTAGTGCAGGCAGGTGGCTCCTTCCCACCGCGCTTCGACATTCCCTTCTCTGCCCCACTGCTCACACCCCAAGTGCAGACACTGCTGTCCCAGTGGACTCACCTGCCTCACGGTGCCAGCTGGCGGTGGGTCCCTGGGGCACGCAGAGCTGCTCACAGAGACACCAGCCCAGGGATGCACATACAGACCTGCTCCCACATGCAGAGGGGAGCTGTGAGCCCCTCCTGCCACAGGACCCTTCTCCCCCTGCCTCACCCCACACTGCTTCTCATTGCACTATCGACAAGTCCTTAATGAGCTTTGCGCTCATGTCCAGTCAAATCAACACCCTGCATGTCGTGGGTGTGGGGCGGGGGGGTCCCACAGCCACTGGAAAATCAGCCACTGGGAGAGAAGAGGCTCCAAGGACACGGGCAGGAGGAAGGACAAAGCGAAAGGGCCTGATGTCAAAGAAGGGGGGAGCCATCAGGCAAGTGGGCTGCGAGGGGTTGCTTAAACCCATACTGCTGCAGAAGTTCATGCAAGGATTTGTTAGTTCCTGCAAGGATCGAGTGCATTACAGGCTGTGGGTCAGGCTTGTGGGATGGAGGGGGCAGCTGCAGGAAAGCGGATACTTCTTGTTTGAAGTGGCAGGAAAGGAAACCATCGGCCAAGGAAAGGAGCCGCGTGTGAATAACCAGTTGCTTAGTGTGTAAATCTTGTCATTGGCTCTAAACCAGCTTGTGTGGAACCTTTATTTCTCTTTTCTTTTCCCTTCTGGGGCCCAAGATAATTTCCATCCAGTGGGAGTAGAGAGAAGTCGCTTTCAAAAGCAGCATGGGGCAGCTGCTGATGCTGTGAACATCACCTTGTTAGAGGCAGCACTGACTGAGAGGCAGGGGAAGGGGCCCAAGTGAGCTAGAACATAAGGACCTTTAAGGTCCTTTCCAGCCCAAACCATTCCATGATTCCATGACACAACTCCTGTTGAAAGCAGAGCTGGCAGAGGCACGCTTCCCTGTCTCCTGGGAAGTGTGCAGGCACAGCCCCGGATGTGCTGCACCACGTAGGAGGCTCAGCTCTTCCTCGTCTGCCCAGCTTGCTTTGCAGTTGCCACATAGCCCAAGCTGGGCAAGGGCTTTTTGAACGTAATACCATGTTACTGGGTCAGATTTGCTTTGGCCAAACCAACCAAATTAAAGTAGGTACCTGCAGGTAGTTTCCGAGGGGAGCCAGCAGCAAAGGCCCTGCCCTCCTTTTGTCAGAAAGATAAAACTTCAGGTGTCAAGATATCATAGCTCATCATTTTCTGAGTCTGGCATTAGTCCATCCATCACTGTTCTCTCTTGGTCTTCAATCTCTCCTCAAGACCAACTGCTGATGTGACACATCCTAAAATAAAGAGACAGAGACAGTAGCAATTTGCTTGCAGGGCAGGTGGAGATCTCAGGACTGAGGGAACTAGCCTGTTACATGTATTTTCACAGCTCTCCACAGAGTCCAGGCTGAGGAACACCTGAGAACTGCAGTGGGTCCATTGGAAACACCAACTGCCACAGGCAGACTCCCTTCACGGGAAGCACAGCAAACCATCTCCTCACCTCATGCACTTCTGGTCTGGAAAGAAAACAGGCCAGAAAGTGACCATTATCCATGAAGGGGTAAAAACTGGATTTGAAAGCCAGAGGCATTCTCTCTATCACATTTGTTATGCGAGTTAGAGGCAGAAGCAGGCTGTAAGTATCAAAGATGCTGGAGAAAAAGAATGTCTCTCGGCATCAGTCTAAGCAACTCCTGCTTTTCCAGAAAAAAAGGGAAGTTGGACCAAGAAAAGAAGAGAGTACATGGATATTTCATGCTTGGCAAGAACTAGACACGGACTGGTAAGCCAAAACGAATTTGGGAACGTGTCTTAGAAAAGAAGCAGAATTCATTTGAAAAGATGGGATTTGGAGCTGCTCTCTTGGTTGTTTTCCATAAATGTTCATGAGACTAAATTTTGATTCACCAGTGTGTTCTCAGAAAATGAGAGCTTGGCAGATACGCAGACAAATACTCCCTGGCTTCAGTATTTGCATTCAAAGCATTTGGGCTGCCACCTCCAAAGCTTTTGGTGGCTTGGGAAATATCCAGCAAAAGAGCCCAACCCCACCATATAATCTGTATGAGTAAACACAAGTGCAAAGAGTATTTTCTAAATAACAGCTATTGGATGTGATGACAGTGGTGAAAGCAGCCAAATAATCAGGCTAGACATCTCTTGGTTTAAAATTCATTTGCAAAAATCATTAACACAATCACTGCAAAATAAGCAGAAGTATAATCACTCAGGGATAATTTGCAGAGGAATAGGGTTGCACTCACTGAAAAGAGCTGTTACGAGATAGGAGGCTGCCTGGCTCTGACTAAGCCCACCAAGTCCACCACCTCCAAAGGGAAGCAAAGCTGGCCAGCACAGCAGAGCTGGCAAGCATTGCTCTTTTTGAGCCCAGTCTAAGACACGGCCTCCTCCTCTGCAACCTCAGCAATCCTGCCAACCTGCAGTGGGGGCCAAGCTGGCTGGCCTCCTTTCTCCCTGAGCAGGCTCAGAGCTCAGGTCTGGTCTTGACTCCTGACACTCAAGCCATCCTATTCTAAAGGCTGGCCAGTAGGAAATAGACAGGGCAAAGGTGCGAGACCAGGGTAGGTAAGGCAGGACATTTCCTGTGCTCAATTCTCCCAGCTTCTACTCACAGGTGCTCTGTGTGACTCCCAACCCAGGTGGCCTGTTGAAGACCCTCCTTGTGGTGTCCAGGGTTTCTTTGTCACCAGTGGCTGGACTGTTAATACCTGGCAACATAATCACCTGCCAGCGTCACTGACCTCCCCAGGAAAACTGCCAGAATCTCTGCTACTCCTCATCCTGGGCATTCCCAGTCAAGCTGGGATGAGCTAGTCCTATGGCAGAGGGAAAGGTCTTGCCTCACACATTTATAGCTCTCCACAGGCTGCCAGCCATGTTTCCAGGGCACACAACTTCTTTGAAATATTATTCATCTGGAAACCTGTCCAATACAGGGACTACTTTCTCAGGGGGTACTTCTATTTACAATTACCTTCACCCACTGGCATTAAATCTGCATTTATGTCACTTGTCCCTGCAGCTGCTAGAGCCCTTAGGAACAATTTCATCTGTAGATGACTTGTTTCAAAGTCTGGGCATTTTTAAATCTCTCCTGCTGTCAGCAGCACAAACAAAACAGAACATGGTGAAGGAATAAAAATGTAAAAGAAATATGGCAAGAACAAAACTGAAAATAAATACAAGAAAAGAAAAGGAATTTCCACCACTAGAGGAGATTAAAAGTGACCTGTCAATGAAAAACAGATTGGGTTGGAGCACTTTTATTCAGTGGACGCCTATTCATTTTTTTCCCCCTGGAATACTCTGGAGACAGGGAGAACTAGTGAGATAATGTCACTGGATATTCTGGCAGTAAGATTTTGTCAGGTGTGAAACAACCAAGTTCCGTTAAGCTCAGTGTTTTTTGTGTTTGTCCTGTGCACCTTACCATAACTCATGTGGCTGAGAAACACCTGGGAGAAAAACTTCCTCTGCTAAAGATTTATCAGCACTGAGCTTTCGGTCAGCAAGTAAGTCCTGAAGGACCAAGAGTCCTCCAGCACAAAATGAAGAAGATCAATCTGACAAGTCCTGAGATGTCTTATGGGAGGAGAGGGATATTAGGTAGAAGAGAAAGAAAAGGCCACTAAAATAAAATTCATGCATTTAAAGATGTCTCTATGGCATTTTCCATATTCTTTCTTCCAATGAAGAGCCTTCACCTCCAGTTTGTGTGGGTAAAGTATTTCTAGGCGTGTGACCATTTTTTTCCATTTGATTAAAATAAACAAGGATTCTTTATTGTACACATTGATGTTTCTGAGAGAAGCACACTGCTACACACATTATCTTGTCTGGGGCTTTTGTCAACAGCTAAAGCACACTGAAAGCTCAGCCCTCTGCACCATCATGCCTCCCTCCCTGGGCACAGTACTGCTGGTGTTGGTGCTTGAAGATGGCCAGTCCCTGTGGGTAGCCCAGCCCACTCTTCTGGTGGGACTGACACCTGCAGCATCTCACTGTGACACAGATTCAGTTTCCTGGTGGGCAAAGCCAGACCGGAGTTGTCCTTCCAAAGCACGAGGTTTAATTTCCAGTACCCACCTCCCAGCAGCAGGCAGCAAGCTCCCAGGCTGATTGCTGCTTAGTCTCTAAGCACTGGTGAGAGTAAGGCACCTGCTTTCAGCTTTCTCCAGACATGCTCCAAGGTCTGGAGGCCCCAGACTGCAAGCATGTCCAGGTGACACAGGGACATGGAGGTTCCCAGGTGGCCCCAGAGGCCAGGAACCACTGGTGCGATTTGGGAGCAGATTTTAAGTGTGGCAGAGTCTCCCCTCACCCCCTTGTTCCCAGCTATCTTCCCTGCCATGAGGGTGGTTGAGTGACACTGGGTGTGCTATGTCCCTGTGATATGCCCAGCACAGCAACAAGGAGCACAGGGCCCTGGGAACCAGAAAGTGAGAGCTGTCACGGACACCAGCCGTGGGATTTCTGCAGGGAACATTCCTGGCAGGACTCGAGTAACACCAGTACCTACGCACTGCAGGGTGTTCTCTTAGGTCTTGTCTACCCAGCCAGTGTTGCCCATCTAAATCAAAACAAATTAGGCTAAATTAAGCCAGAGCAGCCCACTTTGAAGCATGATTAGTCCCCCTTAAAGACCAATTGGGTAGTAAGTGGACATAGTCATATTGATGAAAGTGTGCCTGTGCCTGCAGGCTGTTTTGATAAATGTAGTTAAAAAACCTGATCATCTTTCTGTCAGTGTCAGCAAGGGACCCACAAGGGACTGGAAAGATTTAGCTCTATTGCTTCTAATCCATCAAAAACAGCGTGAGCAGAAACACCGTGTTCAGCTTAGTTCAAACTTGATCCTGATGGACTTAATATAAATTAAAATTAGTGTGAATGGAACCTAAATAGAAGTGTCCTCACATACTTGGGAAGATTTAACTGAAATCACACTGTGAAATCAACCTAACTTTAAAGTAAATGTGTCCCTAGGTCTAGTTGCATCATTGGTATAACTCTTAGGATTTTTTTTGCTCTTTATTAAGAGGCTTATGCTAATAAAAGCTCTGAGGTAGATGCTTTAAATCAGCATAAGCACAGTTATACTGATGGAGCTTATGCCACTTCCCAACAGAATCGTATGGCAATGCTTTCCTACAGGGAGAAGCTTTATTGCATGGCTGTGTTTGACTTCAAAAGCACTGGAGTGTGGGAAAATATACAGATGCAGAGGAAAAAGAGAACAGATTTGGGTATGAGATGCAAACGAGGGGCACTATAACCACTGTCCACCACAGGTGCTCCATCATGATAAGTACACAGGCATTGGGGATAAGGAAGAGCCAAGGCCTGGCTCCTCTGTGAAGTGCCACGCAGTGACAACCTCATTTATTACTGCATCAGAAGGGACAGAGCCTCCACTGTGAGGGGAAATATCTCCAGCCTGCAGCCTTGCTGCTGCTTGGCTGTGTGATGCACACAACCAGAACCAGCCCCTGTCTGCAGCAGTAGTTTCACACACCCCCACCCTCCAGGGAAATGGCATCTATTGATAGGATTGGATGGTGGGAAATTGCTTTGCCATCGCTCGATGTGTCCTACGTCAGCCTGCCCAAGGGACTATGGGCAGAACAACCAGAAGGCTCTGCTGACACCTCTGCCCACTGTCACTAAAACGCCCTTCCCTTCCTTCCAGAGAGGGAAAAAGTTTTGGAAAGTTTTACCAAGATTACAAATTACCCCTACTTATAGTATAAGTCCAGTGTCTCACAAACTCAAAATGCTGACAGCAACACATTTACCTGCCAGCCTCTGTCACAATGTCACAGCAGTGGTATCATTAAGGCAAAACCTACCAAAGCACAGTTCTCCCCCAGATGCCCTAACACACACAGCCACGTGGAGACACTGATCTGAGATGTTTGAACCTCCAACTTTCCAAAAGGGATCAGCTCCCTTTCACTTTTCTCCTCTTCACATAAAGCCTCACAGGTGCCCCAAGGCCAAACAGCAAAGGTTTTTCTGCTGCCTCCCTTGACCATAGAAACAGGAAAGTGAGACAGAGCTCAGAAACTCCCAAATGCAAGGGAAATGCCACCCCCTGTCTTGTACTGCAAAAGAGGCTGGAGTGTGGGTCATATTCAAAACAAATTTTAGGCACCAAATAACTTTTGAAATCTGATTACGGCAGGTAATTCATAAAAAGAAAAAAAGTAATAATTCCTATTATTGTCTCAGCTTAAACACTGTGAAATGAATGTCTTCTGAAAGTGTTCAAATATCCTCCAGCCAGAGGTTCTGAAAAAACCTGACCATACTGCATGCCTTTGTGGAGACAGACTCCCATGCTTGAGATCCTGGACAGGGAGGTTTATTGGACGAGACAACTGGAGGCTGCTCCTGAGCCTCTGTTTTTCTTGGGTGGTAATTTATGTGTTAGCTAAGGTGTGAAGATGAGCCCCAAAAAAGCATGTTTGAGGTGGGAGAGCCCGGTGCTGATGATGAGAGATAGACACACACAAGACAGGATCACACGGAGCATGAAGAGAGAACCTCACCACCATCTCCCTGTTCCTTGACTGATGTATGCATCACACCAGTGCCAAGAGGAGCCACAGTCACCTAGCCTGTCTGGGGAACTAATACCTCATCCAAAGCACTGCACAAAGGACTAACACTACCTGGGCATGATTTCCCCAAAATTCTGAGCCCCAGCAGCAGGCCAGTTCCCATTGCCAGGCTGCCTCCCACCATCCCAGCTATTCCAGGGTTACTGATGCACACTGCTGTGCCTTGCCACTGATGGGATTTCTCTTCAGCAGCTCCTGGACCCGTGTGCATGCTGCTTGGGGCATTCCAGTATAAAGACCTCTGCTTCTGGATCTGCTTGATCAAGAAACCCCAGTTCCAGCTCTCAGGTCATCCTCACTTCAAAGCTAGAGCATGGGGAGGAAGCTCATGTTGCAGCAATGGCCCTCCTCCAGGATATGTGAAAGTGACAGGTTGCTTTTATGCTTGAGGGAGGGTTTATTTCTCCATGAGAAAAAGAAGCTTATTTCATTGAAATATGAGGTCCAGAAAGGCACCAGATGGCCTGTAATGCCCCATCCTCCTCCAGAGAACACTCTCTATACCACGCTACAACAAAGCTGCACACTCGATAAAGCATGTTTTGGAAAAGTTCAGTGGCCACTGGCAAATAATGATTGAGCGTAAGCACCCCTCTGGTCCAAACAAGCCATCCCATGCAGAGCTCCCATATCCTGGCTGTAACCCAGGCTGGGCAGGAAACTATTCTACAGCCTGAAAAAAAAAAACCAAAACAAAACAAGAGAAAAAAAATCAAAAAGCCATTTAACAGAATGGTCTTGGCATGTCACCAAAACCAAAACAGGATGGAATTGCCCACAACAGGCTTTGCACAGACATTGAAAGCATTTCTCCCTGGTAATCCCTTTCCTTTCCACATAGCTTTCCAAACTCAGGCTTGACAAAACCAGAACAGACAGCTCTGAAAATACATGTCCTCCTTTGCAGTTGTGGGTCAGGGATTCAAACCAGAGCCAGGATTGTGCTCCACAAGCAGTTGAGGGGGCAGGGCTCATTGTGTGTTTAAAAAACAACAAAGCAAAACAACCTCCGCACTGTCCACCCATGCACTGTTAGGCACATCTCTGCCCTTGGCAGGTTCAGGAGTAAAGTCTTTCACTTTAATACCTCAAGTTTATTCCTGCAACCCTGCACAGGGAACTGGATAGCAGCATATGCACATCTCCTCAGCCTCTCGAGTCTTAAATTTTATTAATTTTTTTAATCTTCTCCTTTGATGAACATTACTCCCCTGTTATCCCATTCAAACACCACTTCACTAATTAGTAAGAAGTTACCATATGTAAGCACATGCAACCTGATAAAGCAAAGGACTGCAAGACCTGATGTGTTCTCTATGCCCTCATGACTGCTGACTGTCTGTTTCCCAGCCCTCATTCACTGTGCAACTAAGTCACTTGGCTCATGTCTCTTATTTCTACCTGTGCAAGGCCCACCTCTCCTGAAGATGGGGAAGGAACTGAGCAAACCCCTCTTGCCACACACCAGGGAAGCAAAATCTCAGGGAAGTCCCCAGGTTCCAGCACAAACCACACAGCCACTGCAGAATGCCCACAACTAGCACAACATAAACACATTCTAAGATCTGACAAACCCCTGTTCTTCTAAGAGATTTAATTTCCTCCTGTTCCGTCCCTACTGCCCTTTTTCATCTTCCCACCCTTGGCAAACTGCACAGGGGAAATCAAGAGCTTTGCTCGGGATGGAGCTGTGGTTCCAGTCCTTGGTAGTTAAACCCTGCACTAGGGCTATGGTGGGTATGGCTACTCTCCAGCCCAAAAGCTAAGATGAGGGCTGGAAGGAGGGCATGGCTGCACCTCCAGCTCACGGGAAGCTTCAGCAGGTCACTGTCCTTTGTCTGAGTGCTACCATGATCACCTGATGATGGTGAATGAAGAACATTTGAGAGCCAAGAAGGATTCTCATTGCAATTCTCCTTCCCCCAAAAACTATGTTGAGGGTTGGAGTGAAGATGAAGATATCCTGCTGATATTTGATTGTTTTATCTTTCTTTCTTCAAATTTTGTCCAGTACAAGTTTTCAATGACCATTTACTTCTTTTTTTTTTTGCCATTTGTCACTGTCAAAGGAAGAAGGGAGGGAAGGCTGAAGTGGGGGGGAACAGGAATAACAGGATGGAGAAGGACAATACAGAACCTTTTGGCTTGATTTCTTTTTTAACAAACTCTGTTCCTTCTAGAGAGAGGGGTGAAAATGGCCTTTTTATGAAGAAAAAACCCCACCAAATAAAACAAAAAAACCATACCAACCAAAGAAAAAACCAACTCCAATAATAAAAAAAAAAACCAAAAACAAACAAACAAACAAACAAACCCCAAAAACAAAAACAAAAAAAACCCAGAACAACAAACAAACTGGAAACCCAAAAGTGGTAGTTACGTGTTTACAGGTGTTTTTTCTGTACACAGTGTTTTAATTCCAGCTGGGAGGAGCAGCACACTATGAAAACCTCATACCTTCTCTTGGACTGCAGCTTCAAATGCATCATGTCTTGGCATGTTATCAACAACTACAGGGAAAAAAACCCCTCTCCCTCCTCTCCATACCAACCCTTCAGTAGTGTATTCCTGGGGGTGTGCAAGCCAGGAGCAGTTTACCATCAGACTCAGAGGTCTCCAGAGGTGCCCAGTCCCAGGGGTTGATGGAGACCTGTCAGATCTGTCACATGCATGCAGAAATGCCCGAGATATTTGTATAAATCTAACAAACCACTACTCAGTCTCTAATTGTGCTGGGGATTCCACAGCAAAAGACAGCCACTGATGGCATTGCCCCCCGTTTCCCCAGATAGGTGTATGTTGGTGGTTTAGTTTTTAAAGGAAAAGGAATTAAATGACACTGGGTCACTGAGCTTTGACCTAAAATTCCTGAAACTTTGTCAATTCCATCTAAAGAAACCAGATTAATTTCCCGATCCTGGGAGTTTTATGATTGCTTTCAATGGGCACAGCAATACCTCCTCTAGCTTTACTATAATAAGTTGCTTCTTGGCAGAGGTGGGACGCTATTGTCAGATTATACATAAGCAAGAAGAACAAGTTCATGCAGTCAATAACGCAGCACCATATTTGTACTCCGAACTGAAGAGTTATTTGTTTCTACGTAGGATTTTTGCAGTGTTATTCAACTGCCTCAGAAAAAGAAGTGGACACATCTCCATTTCCCTGACAGCATAACACTACCTCACATCTTAAAGGCATGGCAGCAGGAACAAAAGGGCTAAATGTCCTACAAAGGATTGTACAAGAATCAAGATTGGGGGGAGCTGCTTCCCCACCAAATTATGAGCAACATTGGTGGGAGGAAGAGGAAAAATCACCAAACTGCTTACCATGAGGCATGACTGCGAGCCTCTGGGTGCCAAGCTCTTCCCACAGCTATTTGCAGCATGACATTCAGCTCTTTAAAAAATAAAAATACAATAAATGGCATCTTTTGTGGTGCTGCAGTCTTTGCAGGGAATGGGAATGAGGTTTGCCAGCTTTCTCCACCTTCCACAGTAAAACATCTCAAATGATAATGTCCCAGAGAGATACAAATTTTGATACTTAACTTTCAGCGTTCATTTCACCAGCATTTTGTAGTTTTTTAGTTTTTAAAGGAAAGGAAATTAAATGGGGAAAAGATTGCCCTATGCTAATTCTCCAGCTAAACTCAGAGGGAACTGCAGCAGATAAGGTTCCCATAGCAATTGGAATAGGTACCGAGCCGCACAGATGAGGCCTGATTTCCGCGCTTGCTTTCGGTGCTGGTCGTTTATCTCCACACAGCACAGGGAAAAGCAATTACTTGGAACAAGGAACAAGGGAAAGGAGCCTGTGGCATCTGTGATTCATTTTGATGGCATTCTCTGGTGTGGTCAGATGCACCAATCTTGCAGCACAGCCATGCACCAGCGCATGTACCCTCGACCAGAGCAAAGCTCCCAGGTGCATCCTGCCACTGGCTTTTCTGGTGGGTTTAGCTGTGAATTTTTGATAGGCATTGAAGCAGGATTTGGCAGGGAGCTTTAATGCCCCAGCCTCCACAGGACACAGCTATCTGGCACTGCCCCAAACCCGGCATCAGAGCACATTTCCTCCCACCCATTGCCTCACATTTTTGACTACCCTGGCAACAACCAACCTTTAATTTGACACAATCTGCTTCCAATAAACCCATATTACCTATTAATTTTGCTTCATCTTGCCTGAGCTGATGATTATTGCACTCGATTATGTCTTCCTTATCCCCTGTGCAGTCAGTCATCTGCAGCAAAGCCAAGGGAGGGCAGTCATTCTCCCATCCTCTTCCTAAAGCTACTCTGCAGCACAGGATCAGGCCCATCAACTCCTTCAGTAATTCCTCTTACAAAATGCCCCAGCAGTGCAGTTAAATTTGTAGGTGTGCAGTCCTCAGGGTCTCATTTTCCCAACTGTGCTGCAGCTCTTTTTCTTACCAGCTGCTCTGGGACTTTTCTTGCACTCCATGCATTTTCTGAAAGAATTGTCAAATATTCATCGCTTTCACTCTTGGATGCGTTTCCACTGGGCCGTGTAGTTTTGACCAAGAGCAAGTCCCCTAGATAGGCATTCCTCACTCCTTTTCCAGACTGAGACTGCCTTGAGATCCATCATCAACAACCACGATTGCATCGAGCATCCTGTCACTCCTCTCCCTTCCAGTGACAGCTGAAGCTGTAACGACTGACACGGCAGCCTCCTTTTGTCACCTGCTATGATATGTTCCTGGCTCTCTCTCCCTTGTACAGAGATGACCTAGTAATGCACTTTCCTTTGTCATCCTCCAGCTTCTTATGTACTTCTGAACCAAGTTACTTATTTCCTGTGCTAACACCCCATCATTTCATGCTTTGCATCCCTAACTTGGTTCCTTCACACCTTTAATCTCTGCTGTCCCTCACCAAGCTCACCACAGCGGTTGCTTTTCCTCCTCCCAACAGGAATGCACCATTTTTTTTTTCTTTTTTTTTTGTTACAATGTTGTTTTTCTCTTCCCAAGCGGTGTCAGTAACTAAAGGCACTTCTGACAATAGCCTGCTGCAGTCTCCAGAGCTGCTGGCAGGAAGAGCTGTCCCCAGGGTGTAAAGGAAGTGCTGCTGCAAGTGGGTGCAACCAGCTGGCTGGAAGGAGAGGAACTGTCTCAGATGCTTCCATCACAGACATGAAGGAGAGAAGGGAAAGGAAACCACTTTGGGAAGGAGAGAGCAAATCAGTCTGGGTTATGGAGGAAACATCCCAGATGCCTTAGAAGTGGGTTTCTCTCTCTGTGATGCTGAGCACCTCCTGGACTGGAGGAGACCATCCCTCACGCCTCAGATCAGAGGGCCCCGCCATGTGCTGCTTCTTCGGCTGTGGCAGATCCTCCGCCGGGGAAATCAGCTGCATCAGTCGCTGCAGAGAGGAAGTCGCTGTTAATTAAGCTGATGAGCAAACTGACAGCCAAGAGTGATCCACAACCAGGGGGGCAAAGGCATCTAGAAAGCCAAGCTCCCAGCTCCCTCCTTCTCTCCTGCCCAACAGCCGTGAAACAGGGAAGGAGAGCAGGTTGGCTTCAGCTGCTCGCAGTGACAATTATTCTGCCTCTGAGCTCCCATCTGGGCTGCGGACTGATAACCTGATGTACGGCACCTCTCACAGACCTTCTGCTGTGCAGGAAGATGCCGGCAATTAGCACCACAGACATTTTCTGTGGCAATGGAAAAAACACCATAAACACATTTCTTTTCCCATACCAACTAGCTTTCCATTGACTTTGGTGGGAGCTGTGAAGACTTTCAAATGGGCTGTTCATCAGATGCAGGGCATCTCCTGCTATGATTCAAAACAGGATGGTAGGTAATAGATACCTCAGTGGCATTTCCCAGGTAAAGCAGTCGCTCTGCAGACTGGTTCCTGCCCCAAACCATCCTCAGCTCCCCTCTTCCAGTCAGCCAGACTTTGATGGTGAAGGCAGGGCTGTAAGGCAGCTGCCTGCCCTTAGCTCCCTCTGTCCTGTGCAATGCAGGGTGCTACAGGCTGTTCCACACACATCTATGCAGAGCTGGGACAACTTTGAGGAGTTTATTCTTAAAAATATCTCTGAACTCTTCAGCAAAAAGTGCTGGCTCACAGGGACTCTGCAGTGAATTTCTGGTCTTCTTCATCCCATTTTTTAAGCCTCTCTGGTTAGCCACACAACTTCCTGAAGCTCCTGGCTTCCTCCCCCTTTCCATCCTGCAGCTACCTGCCAGCTCCACAGGACAGCCTATCACTGCCCAGCTGAAACCTGACTTTCGCCGTGACTAACTTTTTCCATTACATGCTGCTCAGGACAGTGCATGCTCACTCCCATGCAGAGTGCATCACAAGCAGCGCAGGTAATTGATCCATGACTCGTTGGAGTCATTTCAGAGCTCCCACTCCTTGTGAAGCGCCTACCGGAATCACAGCTTTTGTTCATTTATTCCAAACTATTTGCCCCGTGATTTCCAAAATTGGTCTGCAGCTGCTCTGTGGGTACTTCATTGTGAGTTTTTATTCTTTGGAGCTTGAGCTGTCTTAATCAGGGACATTAGGAAACAACATTTGTGTTTCTTGGTCAGTCAAGTGTAACAAGAGGAATCAGTTTGTAGCAGTGACTGGTCATAATTACCAATCACAATCTTGCTTTCATTGAATGGTTGGCAATATTCAAAGACTGTTCCTGGAAACATCTGTATCAGGAAATTAATTCACTACAATTCTGGGGTGTGACTGGATAAAGAGAACAGGTATATTTTGAGACACTTTGTTTCAAAAACAGGTGGAACTATCATAGAAGGTGTTTCATGGCTGGCTTTGATTCTGCCCTGAATCAACCCAGGTTCAGCAGCCAATTCTTTCCCACACACCTAAACCACATCCTTGGAAATTTCTTCATACTAATGTAGCTGAGGAGTCCCTGGAAATTTCAGTTAATATCATGTACACCAGGACAAACAGAAAACCCCTTGATCTGAAATGGGCCAAATCAATTCCTCAGGTGTGCTCTACAATGAACATTAACACTATTCCCAGCAGCATTTCAGTCCAAAGGCTAGAAGCACTTCACCCCCGGTGAGAGCTGCTGCCTGTTTAACAGGCAGGACATGTGGGCAATTACTTCTCTGACAGCTCCAAGCCCTCGTTTAGACATCGAAAGCTTCTGAACTGTGGGGAGTCAGACGTGTCAGCCACGGTTTCACCTTCCCTGAGACAATGGAACAAATAAAGACTTCCTGTACCCAGCTCATCCCCGATGTGTTGGCAATGCAGGGTCCTCCTCTGCATGAGCCCACAACGTGACTGTGAGACCTACACCACAGCCAGAGGGATGCTCCCATCCCTGTTCACCTGCTCCCTCTGCCCACACCACCCTCCAACCAGCTGCAGTGAGGATGGGGAAGGACTGGAAGAGAAATTGTGTAGAAATTTAGATGTACTGTACATTATCCAGATCCCAGATTCATGGGTCAGGTGAGGTGTCATCTCCATGATACCATCTCCCTAGATAGAGCTCTTCCTAGGACAAGGACAAAGACATCTACAGTGAAAGAGGACAGGCTCAGGCATGGCACAGGGTAGACCTTTACAGCTCTGTGGGCAGGTCCTCTTTAATAACTATGGGTAACTTCTTTTTTGAAAATAACATGGTCCTGACCCAGGACTACAGACAAGAAATAAAGGTGAAACAGATCCTGGTTTAGCACTTGGTTTGCATTGGTATCTACTGCATCTATACTATATAACTGTCTATATACTGCATTGAGCATGATGGTGCAACACCGCATGGAAGACTGGACATTTGATGATCAGCCTGGGAGCTGTGCTGAGACTCTCCAAGCTCTCCAAACTGCCAACAAGAGCTATGGAGCATTCTGGGGAAGGGCAACTCTCACCAGCCCTTGCCTTCTCAGAGGAGAAATGTGCTGTGTACCTCCTCCCTGGGGCCCATCCTCAACAATCTGAGGGAGCAACAGCAACATGCCCAGTGATCACAATCCCAGTACCTGTTTCAGGGGTCCTTTGGTTTTCAGGAGGATGAAAATGGCATAGAGAGGAATACAGACCATGGAGGAGAGTGCCATCAGCCAGCCTAGCACGTAGCCCCAGGGTGGGTACTCGTAGGAATTGTTGTATTTCAAGGGTGTGTACTTGATCAGGGAAAACAGGAAGACACCCTGGGGAGCAGAAAACACAAACGTAAGGAGAGCCAAGAGACAGCCAAGCCTGTCAGCCTGGCCACCCTGCGAGGACTGGCTGCTCTGCAAGGGTGGCAATGAGTCTTCTGTCTTGCATGAGCCAGCAGGGGCCTTGCTGGCTGCAGTGAGCAGAGCCTGGTGCACGCTGGCTGCACAATTAGCTCTCAGAGCCAGAGCCAGAGCCAGGCAGCTCTGCAGCGTAAAGCCTTCAGGCTTCTGAACAGTGTAACATAAGCAAAGTTGGCAGCAGCTTTGAGGGTCCAGCAACATTCCGATAGCAATTTATTCATATCAAAGACAAGAATTGTTGTTCTGCTTGGCAGAAAGACTCCACACAGGCAAGATTTAGCCCTCCTGGGGCTCTCTAGCTACAAAGCTCTCAGACAATTTGGTCTGGTTTGAAAATTTCCCAGATCTTCAAGTCCTTCTGAAGCCTGGGGACAAAGGACCAGGAATCTTTTGTAAGTTGTAGCTATAGATCTCATCTCTGTTCCCACTGAGGTCAAAGAAAACAACACTCAGCATCAGATACACAAAGAGAATTTGGCTGAGAAAGCATGTAAAAGTCAGCGGAGTAAGACTGGACATAAATTCAAAACAGGCAAGAACCTGCCTGAATTTGGGTGCATTTTATTTGAACACAGTCAAAGAAGTTTTGGAAGATATTTAATAACATAGAAAGCAAATGGCTAGAGAAAGATATTTCTGAACCATGGGCAGTCCTAGGAACAGAGACTGAAGCAAGTATTTCGGAACAGGGTAATTTTCACTGGTCTTCTATTCACAGGTAAATTGACCAAACCTCTCCAGGCTTTGAGGACACATTCCCTTTTGCCTTCCCAATAAACAATTGGCTTTGCAGGCTCAATTAATTTTCCAGGCAAAACATAAGGCTTTACAAAGGAAATAAGCAGCCACCTCAGCTACGGACAAGCTTCTGCTTCTCCATAGCAGTTTGAAAAATTTACAGCAGTGTCTCAGAGATAAATCAGCCTTTTCTAGTGGGAATCTGGGGACCCAGAGTGACATGTCATGATGTCATAATTGCACTTACCAAGCACAGACCCGGGGTGAACACCAGCCAGCATATCTTGATCAAGGGCCATGGCCGGAAACCAATCATGTCCTCAATGTTGTCATAGAAGCGGTTGGCACCTTGACCACCAACCAGCACAGAGACAAAGTCAGAGGTCAGATTGGGTTTGTTTCCTTCAACCACTATTCACATCAGATCCCAGACTTTCTTTATCCTTGATGTTTACTCCTGGTGAAAACATGTCTATCTTAATAATAGAGCAGCAGGTAATGAGATTTTCTGGCATTGAAAAAGGCCCATTTGTGGCTGAAAAGAGATGGAGGGGTTTAATTTCATCCATGAGTGTCAGTAAGATTGACATTGAAGAAAAGCACAGTCCCTCAGATGCCAGCAGCTGTAAGTGAGAGGATGCAGCCCATGCACTAGTAAGGACTGCACAGGGAAAAAAGAGGTGTCTGGTTTACAGAGCAGCAAGGGAAAGCTCTTGCAGCTTAAGCATATGGGATTGTGTGAGTCCAGAGTGCAAAAAGGAACAAAGAGAGTGGGGAACACCTAACAAAATCTTCTCTTTGTAAATAAACATCCTGGTATACCAGGGAAGTCATGTCAAGAATCACCACCGAGCTGGGCAGGACTCCCGTCATCTCAAGAGCCTGTCTTCCACAGAATATTTTATTATTGACATAAACTCAGAAAACCTGGCAATTATAACTCTTCTGAAAACCAGACCTTCCATCTGCAAGTGCTGCTGTACTGTCCAGTGAGAGCTGTCTGGTGGGGTCTGATCTCCTCCTTCTCTTCTCATCAGTTTCACTTACTGGATTGTTCTGTTCACGGTGTGTGGAACTCACCTAAATCTCATGGTGCCCTGAAATGGGATATACTTCAGAAAAGCACCTGAAAGTCCTGCCACTGGCCAGACTCTAACCACTGACTCTTCCCAACCCAAAGCACAAAGAGCAAACTTATGCAATGGCATAGAGGAGACAACAAAATGCAGATGGATTTCAGCAGACCTTGCAATAAACTCTGGGATGCCTTCAAGTATCAGGAGGCTAATGTTGGCCAGAAAGAGATATAAAATGAAGAAAAATCAAAGTGTCATTTATAAGGTGCCCTAGCACTTTTTTAACCAAAACTAACCAGATATACCAGACTGCCTCAGGCAAAATAAGACAACAATATTAGACAAAAAAACTGAGCTAGCCTGTCCAGAAAGAGAGTTACCAGTTAAGCACCTCTGGTATGAAATAATACTGGTTTTGTCTTATTAAAGCTTTATCTTGGTGCTTAGCTGAAAAAGAAGGATTCTGCTTTTGGGGATGTTCATCCATCTGTGAACTCATGGTTAGGCCACAGTCCCCAGTTGCAAATGTGGTAAGACTGCTTCTTTATATCTTTATTTCTCAACACTAGAGGGCTGGACTAGGCAAAATATGTGCCCAGAGAAGTGGCCACAGTTGTGAGTGCTTGGGGTTTGGTGAGTTTTATTTTGGTTTGTGGTTTTTATGTCTCAGAATTAAATTCTCATATTATGTTTCCCTTAAATACAGTAACTCTACAAAAGCATATCATGTATGCTTTTTTTTTGTAATTCTTTGCATTATTTTCTATATCCCATGACTAATGCTTGCAGAAAATCTCTTTTAAACACAGGTTTTTGAAGTATTTGGGTGGAGGTGGGAAGGACGAGGATAGTTCTTTGAACATCTCTTGGTGTTGAGTTGGCAAGTTAACAAGTAGCCTCAAGCAAAGACAATAAGCTGCGGTATACCAAGGGACATGCAGCCTTGTGTGGGAACCCAGCCTACACCAGAGAACTTCCAAGCTGTAAATATCATGAAGATTCAGAAAGTGTTTCTGAAAATATATTGGGGATGAAAGGAGATGGTATTTAAAATTAATTTTGCCAAAAAGCCAAAATCTTCCACAGGGTGAAAAAAAGAAAAGAGAGATACAGATCATGTGAATTGCAGTTTAGAATATGAGTGCAGCACAGTGTCTTCCACAGAAATGCACTATCATGTCAGATATATGACAGATAAATTAACTCACAATACAACTTCATGGCAGATAAAGTTTCCCTGCCAATTTGGATCTAGGATCTAGTCAAAGAGACATCAACTAAAGAAATATAAAAATGCCAAACAAAAAGATCATCATCCATCCTCCAACAAGAAAAATCCCCCATAACTTATGTTGTTAATTACCATGTGCCTCCACCTGTCCTTGGCCCTTTTTTCTGTAGCACAACTGCCAGGCCCTAAATTTCCACTGTGGCAGTCAGTGGGTGATGTGATGATACACAATGGGGATTGACATGAACATCCTCAGAGAGCAGATGAACAGGAGGTTTTACATATTCTACATTTCACAGGCAGATGAAAAAGTAATCAAGCTTAAGAAGTCATCAGTTCAATCACTCAACACTGGCTTTTTGAGCAAATTAGAAGTTGGAGGACACATACTGGAGCAATGTGCCCTTCCTTCCCAGCACATGAGAAGGATTAGACAAAGCTCCTGCAGAGAAAACCATAAAAACTTCCCCAAACAGATTTTTGTTGGAGTGAACAAAGACGTTTGCTTTTACCTCCAATAGCCCAAGCCAAGGAAGAATGGGATGCAGTCACTGAGCAGTTAACCATGAATTCTGGTACCACTTCCCTTGTGTGGATCAGTCCCATATATCTTCAAAGTGTTTGTGCGCTCCTCTGACAAATCATTTAGCCATGTAAATTCACAGGAATAAATTTCACATGAACCTAACTAGAGATTTGCTTACATCCTTATCTCTTGTCATAACGGAGCCCTTCTCATTTTACACAGCTTATAAAAACAGCAAATGAGACCCAAATTAAAAGGGACAAAGACTTAGTTTAACTCTTACCATATTCAATAAACAGTGAGTTTCACAGTTCTGCTAGTTTGGAATCCATTAAAAAATCTGTCCCTGTCTTTTCTCCCGAGTTACATTTATTTGCATTGATCTATATCACCTTTCACCAACAACACTGCAGCAGGTGATGGCCGTGCCTCCACGCCACAGCACCAGCCTTGTATCTCAGACCTGCAGCATCAACACCTGCACCAAGCCTGTGCAAAGAGCCAGCAGCGGAGGCGCCACGGCACCACAACTGCGCATCCTCCGGGTACCAGGCACACGGGGCAGGCCCCTCATGGCCCACAAAGAAGCACCTAAGGCTGCTCACAGCCAGTGCATCTAAGAGCGTTCAGCACACAGAGCCTGACAGGCAGGATCCAGGCAGGAGGAGGCTGCCATGCCCCGCTGGTAGCTACGCTGCATGTGGGAAAATGAACCAGACAAAGATTCATCACAGCACAACATGGGTGTACCCCAGGGCCACCCACAGGTGCCCTCTGGCATCAGTTTGCTTTAGCTGTTTAAAAAGTCCTAATGATTTCAGCCCTGGCTCTCCTGCAGTGATGGAGGCCCTTGCTTTCTCCTGGAACAGCTAATCATAATGTGCATGCTGTGACTGCCTGGAAAATATCCTCTGCAGCACGTTTTGGTGGCACCATGTTGTGAATCTCAGTGTTCAAACCAAATGCCTGATTATTAAAGGGATGCCTGTCCCAAAGTGGAAGAGAGAGCAGAGAAGAGGCAGGGATACACCAGAATCCCTGCAGCACTCTCCTCTAGAGAACATGACCAGCAAGTCCAATGCTGTGTGATCCTTCCACAGATAGGGAGCAGTACAGAGGAAATCCTCGGGTCTTTGGGAGAGCAGCTGCCTGGCAGCAGGGGAAAGCTGCCAAGTGGTGGGTGGTTGGCGTATGTGCTGGGAGAGGGGAAACTCAGAACACATATTTGTGTTAGCAGAAATGTTGGAATTCTTCACAGTGTAAGCAAGAGGCTCAGCCCTGCCAATTCTGAGGCTGGGAAAAAAACCCTTTAATCAGCACTAGTCACTTTTTTCCCCCACTGTAACACCTTACCTTGGCTTTCTGACTACATTTTGGACACGAATCATCCTAATGAATACAAAACAGAACATCCAGAGGGTAAAATCACACTGTGTGGAGTGGCACAAATGAACCCATGGTAGTGAAGGAAAGGGCCATCTCTCTGTCCCCAACTACTCCATCTCCCTTTGAGGCTAGTGGGGCAGCATCACCTCTCCTGTTACTCATTGCCTGCCATTGCTGCTCTCCATGGGTCATCAGAAAAGCCATGTGGCCTGTGTGACTGTAAAAATGGTATTAAACATGAAAGCATAATTCAGCTTACTGAATTAAGCTAGAATGGTGATCCCCATCCTGTCACAGATGGATGGGGATCTCCATGTCCCTTTAAAACCCAAAAGGACTGGGCAGAAGGTGACTCAACATTAAAATCTGGCCAGCATCTGTTACTGCAAACTGCCAGGTGAGCTTCCCTTGAAGGACATCTTTCTAAAATAAATCTCTCTTACATGTCTGCTTCTCTTGCAGAGAAGAGAAAGACATGGAGCTGTGGGTCCAGAGAAGGACCATGATGACTAAGAGAGGACTGAAGCACCCGTCCTGTGAAGACAGACAGAGAGTTTGGGCTGTCCAGTTTGGAAAAAAGAAAGCTCCAGGGAGACCTGTCACAACAAGCCGCCTTTGAATATATAAAGGGGGCTTGTAGTGACAGGACAAGGGCTAGCAGCTGTAAATTCAAAGAAGAGAGGTTTAGAGTGGATACAAGGAAGAAAGTTTTGACTCTGAAGAACCTGAGGCAGTGGAACCAGCTGCCCAGAGAGGCTGTGAATACACTACTATTGCAAACATTCAAGGCCAGGTTGGACAGTGCTTTGAGCAACCTGGTCAACTGCAAAGTGGCTAAGAGGGTGAACTAGATGGCCTTTAAAGATTTCTTCCAAACCAAACCACTCTATGGTTCTATTATAAGTTGTGAAAAGCTGGAAGAACATTCACAGAAAGCATCACTCCTAATTTTTCTTCTACTGTATTCCTTCATGAGCATCCACTCCCGACCATTGAGACCCATCACAATGTTCTGTTTGCAATCTTTCCCCGAGGTTATGACAGCAATGCTGCTTGAAGTAGTTGGGACCAGCAGATGTGTGAGTGTAGGATGTTAAGGTCGGGTCTAAGAGGCATCTACTACAGCTGTGCACAATCCTTACAGGTATGAGGCTCGTGTAGGTCCATGAAGCAAACAGGGAGCAGCTGCTCTGCATCGCACACAAGACGCTTTGCCCAAAACCCATCAGCCTTGACACAAGCTTCAGGGAGAGGAACCAAAGCCTTTGTGGTCAGGAAGAGATCTCCACAGGGTAACAGAGGAGACTCTTCTTACTACACAGCCTAACACACAGTTGGTTTCCTTCTGATAGTTCATGAAGCTCAGTTTTATCCTGCTCCTGAGTAATTTAGTTGCAGACTTCACTGAGAGCCAAAGCAGTCCCTCATATTTCTCTTCTGAGTGCCATCACAGGGTAAATAGGACGCAGGAATCATCACAGAAGTAACACGTAGCAAGTTTGCATCCCAGAATTTTGTGTTAAATTAACTGGCAGCACTAAACTAAATGCACAATGTAAGCAGATAGGGACAGACACCAAAGAACAGCAGTCACTCCTCTGTGGCTGGTTTTCTATTTCAAAGGGCAGATGGGAAGAACAGCAAGGTAGTTTAATATGAGGCACCTACAGAGAAGGAAAAAACATTTCTAGTCTAAATGTGGAGCAATTAAGAAATGTTGCAAGGAAACACAGTGAAAACTAAACATGAAAGAACATAATTACAGCACATCTTTGCCCCCTGAGGATCTTTTTATCCACTCTCACTTCTAAACCCCCCATTCTTGCCTTGATAAAGAACAAGACAGATTTTTGTCCTCCACTTACCATATACCCATCCTATACAGATGACTTCAAAAATAGCCAGGAAGAGCAGGCATGTGCCACTGGCAGCATAGTAGTCAAAGAGCTGGAAGATGTACATGCCACCCTGTTGAAGACATAGAGAAAACAGAGCCATGGCAAGACTTTTCCATCTCAGGGAAAAATGAGCAGGGCAAGCAGAAGAATAGCAGCAGAAACACTGAACCTGGGGCAGGTAGGAGAAGAGCTTTCTCTTGAGGCTGCCCTCACTCTGTTCCCAAAACACAGCCAAGCCTGGTGGCAGAAGAGTTTCCCATTTCTGTTTTATGATACTGCTGGGCTAGGCTGGCTTCTGTGTGCATGAGAGCAGGAGCTGGTTTGTTTGGCTGTTGTAAAACAGTTAGGAAGTTCCCAGAATCATTTTTGAAATACCACGTAGCAGTGCAGATCTTTGCACCAAACAAATTTTAATGTTGAGCAAGGGTACCTCATTTTACCTTCATCCAACCTTACATACTGCACAAGTTCCAAGCTCTGCAATGGCAGAGGCATGTGGCTTTCCTGCTGCTTCTGACTTCAAGCTGAACCCTGCAGAGTTGCCATCAGCTACCTGTATAGGCTGTGGATGATATTCATGTGATTTCTCCAAGAGAAAGCCTTGAAGGTCGAGTAGATGCTTTCAAATAATGCTGAATGGCTCTAGACACAGTGTCACTCCAATTGATTACAGTAGGTGTTGCCTTTAGCAGATCCTTAGCCAGGATCCTGCTGGAGGATCATTCATGTGTGCCTCAGGGGTTTAACAAGAATTAGCTGTCAGTACAGAGCTCATGGAGGCAGCACAGGAGTGCTAAGACCCCCACTCAAGCTTGTGGTACACACAGAGCACAGCACAGCACCGTGCAGGAAGAGGTGCAGCTTTTAGCTGCAGAGCAGTGCAAACACCGTGTGCATGGCCTCACACCAGCACAGCTCTGCTCCTTCTGGTCCCAGGATGACAGGCTTCCCACGGGCTCCAGCAGGGTTATGGCACAGCCATTACCTCCAGGCTCCTCTCCTGCTGCCCTGCTTTGTGTGGAAAGCAGCCAGCAAATGATCACTGCCCTTAGAAGAGCTTGTTTTCAAACAGCTCAGCTTGTTTGAGCTCCCAGGTCTAGTATTTGCACAAAGCCGTGTGTCAGGCAGCCTCTCTGGGCTGTGGGACCAGGATCTCTGGAGGGCTCAGTGATGCAGTGAGTGCACCAGTGTCACATGGGGTCAAAGCAGAAGTGGCTGTGAGAGACACCAGCTAATGCATTAGAAATGAGAGACAATTAACAGCACTGGAGACAAGCTTGCTGTTTCTGCCCAGACCTCCAGAGCTGTGTAGCCGGGGGTTTGGTGCTCAGCTGCACGGCCCAGCTACTCCTTGCTCACCTCAGTGACCAGCAATAAGCCCAGCAGGTAGCATATGACTGCAATGGTCAGGATCAGCAGCTCTCGACGCCCCTTCTTCCGAAACACTCCTGGGAACATGTCAATAATAGCTGTCACCATGCTTTCCACACAGACAAACTGCAGAAAAAACCAGGTCAGAGAAATCAGCATCTCTTCTTACCCAAGCACGCACTTCCCCTCATTGTCCTTTTTGTCCTCACACCACCCAAATCCTTATTTTTTTATTTTTTCTTTTCATCTGCCTTGCTTCCATCAAAGGCCAGCAGAAAGAGAGGAAAAAGGCCTGATTATCCAGGCACAAGGGCTGAGGTTTAACAGAGCAGAGCCTGAGCAAAACAGCTGCCTGGTGGACATGCAGGACACCCTCTGCCTCCCTCATGCCAGCAGCACTCTGCAGGGTTTGTTCCTGGCATACCAGGGATACGGGATGTACGACATGGGCACACCAGTGAGAAGAGGACACAGGGATTGCTCTGGTGGGATGCAGCTGGGAGAAAAGAGCCCAATTTCCAGTGTCCCAGACTGTCCTGCTTTGTGCTGGGCCTCACTCTGCAGGGTGCATGGTTTTGGGGGGATGTAGCTGGGACATCCTCACATGCACACTGGGAGAAGATGCCAGCAGTGATGCCAGCCCACAAAACCACTGGCCTGCCATTGGCCCTGGCTCTGAACTCCCACAGTGTGGAAGTGCTGCATACAATGTAGAGAACCTACTTAAGGTATCAGCAAAGCACAGACCCACATTATCCTTTCCAATGACCGTGGGGAATGCTCAGGCTGGGGACAGGCATCTGCATGTTAGATGAGGGGGGTTTGCTGTACCTGGCTGTCCAGTCCCAAGAAGATCAGCATGAGAAAGAAGAGGCAGGACCAGAGCTGAGACACAGGCATCATTGTTACTGCTGTTGGATATGCTATGAAAGCCAGGCCAGGACCTGCCAACAGACCAGGTGATAACCATGTGTGACCCCCACACCACCACCTGCAGCACAGAGTAAGCTCACACACTTCTTCAAAGCTCTTACTGCCACAGCTCCTTGCACCCAAGGCTGAAAGCTGTGTTGAGGAGTACTGGTCCTGCAGACCTCTCTGCAGACACCCATAGTAATACAGGATGCAGAGAACATCTTGGGTTTCACCTGAGACGAGTGCCCTCCCCTTCAGGCTGTTTGTTTTCCCTTGGCTCTGAAGTCTGCCAGAAAAACTTACCTGATTCTGCCACTTCTGAAATAGGTACGCCCTGTTCTCGAGCCATGAAGCCCAGCACAGAGAAAATGGCAAAGCCAGCAACAAAGCTGGTGGCACTGTTCAGGGAGCAGAGCATGATGCAGTCCCTGCAGGAAGGAGACCAGAGAGAAATGGGGATTTCCTGCAGCAGAATGGATCCACTTAGGATCATGTCTGTGATCAGCTTCCCTAGCTGGACAGCACTACCACCTAGGTAGTTCTTGAACCCTTCTGAAATAAAAAGCTCACAGCAGAGCCAAGAGTTCAAGAGTTACAGAACTATACATGGCAGAGCGGGGGAATGGGGCACAACCACACAGCAGATAGCAATAAAAAAAATTGTAAGAGTCTAGAGAATAGGAAAAACAACAGAAAAAATGAGAACAGAAAATAAGAAGAGGAAAGAGGTTGCAAAAGGAAACAGTCAAAAATGAGGAGTATCTGAAAGCATGAAGACTTACAGGTTCAGCAGGTCTAGTAAAACAAGGGCAATAGGATAATAAAAATCCTCACTGACAAGGGCTGTGTCTACATTGTCTTTATTAGCTACGCTCAGATGGAGGCTGGAATGTGCTATGCTGCTTGTCCTGAAACTTCTGAGCACTTGGCCCTTGTGAAAATTGAGCACCAGTGTGAGCTGGCTGGGCTGGAAGCCCCACACCCCTGGATCCTGCCTGGGCAGCTGCCAGAGCTGACCCACAGCATCAGCTGCTATGGGGCAGGCACTGTGGACACATTTGGGACATCCAGAGCATAAGACACATAAGGAATTAGAGGAAGGTGTCAGCACACCACTTCATCGGTGACTGAAATATTTTGGGAGAACCAGGAGAAAGTATTAACTGCCCATCCAGCAGCCAAGGCAGCAACTCTCAGGGAACAGAAAGAGAGATGACTGATGTCTCCCAAGCACAGTTTCATCCTGCCATCTGTGCTGGAGCAATATGTGAACGAATAGCAAAGTCCCTGCTTCTCAGGGCTCTGTAGAGGGTGTCAAAAATGGTCCTGATGGCTCCACTGAGCTCCATGTCAGGCCATGGATAAAACAGATCTGTAATCCAAGGGCAAGGAGAAGGCCACATAGACTTGATTAATCTCCTCGATAGGATCAAAAGGCCACTGGCAGTACGTTACTCTGATGGTAGTAAAGGACTGGAGACAGGGGGCCCAGCCATCATCTTGGTACCACCTCCTCTGCCTTGCAAGAGCTGACCATGTCACCCCTGCCCACTCACTCTGTCAAATACACTGTGCTGTCTACACTGTGGCTGGAGACACTCTCCATTTTCATTCCTCCCCCTCCTCCAGTCTCTCATTTCCACATTGAGCACTATTAAAGCCATTTTCTGGACTCCTCTCTTCCCCCAGCCATTCTCCATC
Source organism: Hylia prasina (assembly GCA_013397195.1). NCBI lineage: Eukaryota > Metazoa > Chordata > Aves > Passeriformes > Sylviidae > Hylia > Hylia prasina. The sequence goes on along the minus strand of VYXD01015041.1, from coordinate 217,189 downwards.
CCTGCACTGAGTCCTTGGCAGCTTCTGCACTCTGAGCAGCTCATCAGTCACAGCAGCATGACCCAAGGTCTCCCCGAGGGACAGAGCCTGCCTCTGATGCAGCTCTGTGCTATATGAGAAAACTGCCAGAAGGAAATGAGGAGTCTGAGCTCTTCCTACCTGTAACAGTTGTTGGTGTATTTGTTGTAGCTGCCCAGAGCTGTCAGGCACCCCTCGCAGATGGCATAAGAGAAGAGGATTTGAGTGCCTGCATCCATCCAGACCTGGAACAGAGAAGGTCAGTGGTCTCCAGACCTGGCAACAAAATTTACAAATGGCTGTGCCCTGTCAACAATAACTCCTTCAGTCATGGAGAACAAACCCTGTGAGACAGAAAGGGGATCTGCAACGAATGGGGAATCTGGGATACCTATCTGGAAAAACTGAGCTATAGAACTGGAAACCCTTTAGGAAAAGGCTCTAGAGGAGACCATATTTTCACATCCCACTCAAGGTTACACCGTTTCTCCATCACCCACCTTTGCATTCAGGATAGAGATGGCATCCCTGACAGCATGGCTCCATCTGAAGTTCTCACTACAGACATCTGTGGTCCCTACATGGCCCAGATTAATCTCCTTGCACAGTAACTGGAGAGTCACCCCAAATGGGAGCGTGATCAACAATCTGTGTGCTCCCTTCCCTCCTCCCAGATCTAGTTTCTCACCTCTCTGAGGCCACAGTGCAGGGCAGAAAATTACCAAAATGAGAGATTGCAGGCCAGTGGGATGTTGTGCACCCAGGTTCCCCTTTGCTCTGACACCCCTCACCTGTGGGTCTGCCAGCCTGGAGATGTCTGGCTTCAGGTAGAAGATGATCCCCTCAGCAGCCCCTGGCAGCATCACCCCTCGAACCAGCAGGATGAGGAGCATCACATACGGGAAGGTGGCAGTGAAGTAAACAACCTGCAGGGGCAGGGAAACAAGAGGAGAGAGGGTCAGAAGGGAGGGGGGCAGGCATCATTTCACCTCATCTCATCTGCAGACCCCCACCCCAGCAAACCTCCCTGACTCAGCTGTTGGCTGTAGCTGCTGCTGCTAACATAAAAGAGGGGTGGGAAAGAAATTAATCAAGGTTACATCTCACTGGTGATTTAGTTAATCTGCATTTTGTTCTTCATCTCAGACTCTGGTACTGGTTGCTCTGCTTTGTTTTGTCCTTCCAGACAGTGTAATTTCTCTGCTATCCAGCTGCTCTCTTCATCTTTCTAGAGCTGCAGAAGAAACCTGGATCTCTTCCTGTCACTGAGTTTTAACGAGGTATTAAAATGGTCCTATGCACAGCAAGAGCTTTCCAAATTAAATACCAACTTTTGCTGTCCAATTTGAGACACCTATGAGGGGTCTCATTTCCAGAAGTGCTCATGCGTCACTCCCATCCCTTCAATGCCTCTGAGCTCACAGGTAAAAAACTGGGGGCATCTCAAAGGCTTTAAAGATGTAGACCATTATTTTTGTAATACCTATTTTTACTTCTTTTTGTGTGTGATATAAATAAATCTTGCAGTAGAATTAATCATCTCTAAACCATTTTTCTAATATAATATATTCTTCCTTTCTATTTGCAAAATATTTGTGAGCAAGTTGCAACTTCCTAACATTTATTCATTACTAAAATTCATCCAAGTAATGTAGAGCCTTGTTTACTCCATGGATTCATAATGATGGGCCTGAAATGACATTTTTTTGTGCTTAGTGATAAGTGGTCAAATAAGTCACAGTACATTGTAGTTTTGCTGTTCCCTGACTGAATGAGAATGGAACTCCTTTGGGCACAAGTATTAAAATCTACCTTCAGAAATAACTTTTAAGGAACATTTATGCACAACAGCGGAATGCATAAGGAAGAAAAACACAGGGCAAAATGAACAAAAGAAATAGGCTTTTAAAAGAAAATAAGTCTTTATGGAGTTATTTGAAATTATTGTCCTGAGGTCACTACGGTTTCCTTAAATTTGGATTCCTTAAATCACAGAAGCAGAAACATAAGGATCTGGCATGGTTATCTGATAAGAGCAGCTTCTCAGGCAAGCACAACCTTCTGTTTAATCTGGAGCTGTTGAACAAAATTATGCACCTACTCAGAATTCTTGGGTCTTTTCTAATGCTCATCTTAGTATATTGTCAACAAAGGAAAAGAGGAAAGCAGTTGAATTTTTTGACAGTGCCCCTGTAATTATTGCTTGCAGAGAAGACAGCTGGCCTGTTTGACCTGTAGTATATCTGGGGACAGAAACCCCTTCTATTATCGTTGCATCATGTCCATAACACCTGGATGGTAAACAGCCAATAGCCCTGTACCCTAAAAATTGTGATGGAAAAATTTTCTGTAGCCTCAGGAAGACCATTCCATTTACTATAGGTAGTCACTGTTTTCTCTCACTTTCTGGTCTGGTTTTGCCAAACCAAGTCACCTGAACCAGCCTGACTGAACTACTTTAGCTTTCTCCTTTTGCAGGTAGGTTTTGCACACTGGGGAAGCGCCAGGCAAAGGAAAAACTCAGTGGAGAAGGCTGAGAGCTAAAGAGAACCTCGGGTGACTTAACTATTCTTCCGTGCAGATCACGCAGCCTCTCAGACCCAATCTCTTATGAAGATGGCACTGTGGTATTCAAATTAGGGGGCATCAGAGATTCAAGGTTTAAAATGAAGAGCATCCATCCCCTCTCCCCATAAATGTGGAGTCTGGCTCTCCTTCCTTCAGAAATGGTGGAAAACAAGTTCAGCACCAGCAAGAACCAGTCATGAGCGAAAAGTGGCATAAATCTAGTCAAGGGAGCAAGATGTTATCTCATTTGCAATGGGGGTCCAGTGCAGTTTTAAATTAGCAGATGGGATTTAACACTGAAATACAGGTGTCAAGCATGAAAAGGAACACTTGTGAAGAGCAGAGATGGTGATTTGAAGGAAGAAACCTGTTGCAAAAATTGGTCCCCTCCCTTTGCTATTGGGACATCCCCTGGATACCCACAAGATTAATCGTTAATCATCAATCATCATTAATGATCCACCCATCTCATTGCAGCTCCAGGAAAGAAAGACGTTCTGAGCAAGTCAAGGCCATGGCAGTGTCCCTAATACCCAGCCCAAGGCGTCAAACACTCATTCACTCCGAAAGGAAAACCAATCCATCTGCTCTACAGGATAAACATCAGGAGGAAGCACTGGCTCCAGCCTCATTAACAAAATGCAGAAAGTGACCAACTGACCCAAAATCTGCAGATTCAGAAAGAGCACAAAGGAGAGAACAAGCATACTTCTCCCACCCCAAGTGTTCTGAGAGATAAAGAAGCAGGAGAGATTCATTATCTGTTCTCTGAGCTGGTTACAGGCAGCAGCTTGTCTGTTTTGCTCAAGTGTTTAATTATTGCCAGGGATGGGAAGTCTGCCACTGCAGAGGATCTTGTTGAAAACACCCTCAAGCCACAGCAGGACAACACACTGGTGAGTGGATGATTCTCAAGGGCACCTGGGGAGTATCCATCAGCCACTGTGGGTATCTGCAAGCAAAAATGTGATTCAAAACCCCCCTCAGTTCCCAATTCTTTCCCCATTCTCCCCTCCCTGATGGACCTACTCATTTATTTTTCCCCCTTAGGGGGAAAAATACAACTGGTACATATCAGCATGGACTCAACAGGTTTTAGGTTTCACTTTGGTGCTGTGTCTCCCGCCTCAGCCTCATGAAGGAGGAGAAGAGATTGGGGAAGACATATAAGATTGTTACAAGGAGGCTTATGGACTCAGAGGATAATCTCCATTCCTACTTTGCCTGTGGACTTGACCCCTTTCCAGATGCAGAAGTAGCAGATGATCCAGGCCAGCAGGAGACACAGAGCCAGCTCCCAGCGCACAGTGCCCAGTGTGTGAATACCATCCGTGAGCCCCAGGACTCGCTTCCTGCCAGTGTCCAGGGACAGGGAGAGAAGCATTAACACTCCAGACCCCACTCACCCATACAGACCTTTCCCACATTACCCCATCCAAAGACTTAGCAGCCTATCTACAACACATCTGCCCAGGGCTCCCAGCCATGCAAATCATCCCAGCTCTGCTTAAAGCTCCCCTCTCTACTCATCTCTGCTCCACCATGTCCTGTAGCTGACCCAAACCCTCCCACTCTCCAAATCCACGGTGCCATGCCCATCAGACCCACACTACACAAAATCAACATCTGCTCCCCATTGCTCCCTGAGCCTGGCAGCTCCCCAGCAGAGACAACTCAATCCCAAGCAGGCCACCAAAGCCACTGTCAGTCCATGGCTACCATTCTTCCTCCCCACATGCTACAGACACCCTATATGTAAGCATAAATTGTCTTTATGATTCCCATGCTCTTCCCTTAGCCTCCTTCCTTGGAGATTCACCATCATGAAGGTAGGGCCACATGAGAGCTCAGCACTGCAACTCATGCAGTTCCCAGAAGCCCAAGCCCACGTTTACAACTCCTCTGCACATTCTGCTCAAACCCACTTCCCTCAGTGTCCCCTTGCCCTCTCTACAGAAACCCCAAACAACGCTTTCAGAGGGGTCTCAGCTCTCACTAAACAGCATGTGCAATGAGCAGGGCAGGAGAGGGGGGCCAGCAATGTGCAGGCTCTTTTTGCAACCGTGGGCACATACCATCTTCTATGTGCCCTGCTGCAACAAAGGACAGCCAACCCATTTCAAAAGTACTTTAGGAGACAGAAATGGGGAAAAAACCCAAACCCAGATGCTGGAGCTGTGTCCCTGACACCCCTCTTCTTTATAAGACTTTCCTCAGTAGCATGTGGAATGGTAGGGTGGCACCAGCAGTGGTTTCAACCTCTCCAGGCTGCACTGATGACCCTGTCTGGGACATTGTCTGGCCTGCTGCAAGTCCTCTCACTCAGACTGTGTTCTGGTGCCTCTAGCCCCAAATTCCTCAAAATTCTCCACCTTCCTCAAATTCTTCTCTAGCATCTCATGCATGCATCTCAGATCCCTGCTCTCCAGGGATGATTCTGAGCAGCCTGGTGGATCACTTCTCTTAGACAGCAAGCAGGACTCGATCAAAAGAAGATAAAAGGCAGTTTTTCCCTTTGTGCTTCACTGTGGAGGACTGTTCAGTCTGCCCTGGCCTCTCCTGCTTGCCTGCCAACCTGCAACACCCAGCACATGTTCCCCTGCTCGCAGCAAGCTCTCGCCTGCTTTTGGTGCCTCTCTCGATGGCCACACTCACCCAGGCACCTCAGGGCCAGAAAGGGAACACACCCTCAAGGTGCACATGAGCACCCCTGGGCAGGCACATTGCCAGCTGCCTTTGGGGCCAGCTGCCCAGTCCTCACACCCTGGGCTCTGTGCCCATCTCCTCGGCAGCTCCTTGTGCTCCCACGTTTGGATCTAACACGTGGCGCCTCACTCCTACAGACTCCTGCAGCTGGAACCTTTGGATGAGAGAGAGCCTGAACAGAGGGAAAGCAATCACATACTCCCAAAACTCAATCATTGAGGAGGTGGCGTTCGCAGGCAAGGTCCTGTTGTCCAGGCCGGATCTATTCAGAATGTCCACACAGAGATCTACCAAAAGAAAAGGAAGCTGATGAGGTGAGAAATTCTCTAGGGCTCCTCCATGAGGGATGTTCCTTCCCCTCTGGACACTAACGCTCACTCTGGCAGCACACAGATCCTTCATCTTGTGCTATAGAGCATCTCATTAAGGTTTTGCATATCATTAAAATCTGGCTCTCCCCAGGTATGAATACCAAACCAGCAGTCACCAGAGGGGCCTCAGGAAAGGAAGAGGAGAAGGAGAGAACAATTCCCTGCCAAATTGAAAACAGATGGTTGCAAAACATAGATTATCAAGGGATAGCGACTTATGAGTAGTCAGGATAGAAAATCCCATTCTCTTTCCACATCATACAGGATTCCCTGTCCACATGTGCACATGCCACAGGAGTCTTCATGTTCTCCTTTGCCATCCCCAACCCTATTACAAAGCGTGAAATAAATAAAAACAGAGGAGATGCCACACATCCAGTGCACCTCATCTTGCATTTTGCCAGCAAAAGACAATCCACTGTAAAACCAAGGAAACCCAGCTGTTGCTGGGAAGCTTCTCTCTGTTAAGAGAACATATGTGGCTTTCCTTACAAACAAACCCATTATGGGGGAGCTGAAGGAATTGGATCAGCTCTTTAGAAGGCTGGTTACTTCTGCTGGGATGAAAGGGCAGAGGGAGCTGTGAGTGAAAGGCTCACAGGGCAGAGAAATTTAACTAATTGCAGAAATTAATCATCTGACGCAAGAGAAAAAGGGAGGGAACCAAGCTGCTGCCATGAAAAACAACCTGTTCAGCGTGTTAAAAAAGTCCTGACAAAGACATTCATGAGGATTACCTCACATCTACCCCATCTTCCCAGGCTCAGCACAACTGCCTTGAGTAAAGCCAAAGCCAGGTCTTCTCTGCAGGGCAGAGTTAAGTCAACTGTGAGCATGAAGCAATGAGACCCCTGGTGAATATAATGGTATGGAGGCTGCATGGATGTGATTAACCAGGAAAACAGTGCCCTTAGAGTTTTGTGATACTGGTTCCTTCACTGGCAGACCTGAATTGGAAAAATCCTACGCTGCAGGCTTGGCCTGATTTACCCAAAAGCTACGTGCACAGAGGAAACTCTTCACTGGCAGCAACTGTCCCAGTAACTCCACAGGAATGGAGTAGAGTAAGGGAACTATAAGATAAACTGTTGCACCAGAGCTAATAAAAAGCTCCTGCCACATGAGGAACGATCTAGGTGGGCTTGAAAACTCTACCATCCTCCTCTCCTGCTTGCCAGAAAATGCCTATTTTTTGGTGACATCACATGGTGGCTCATGAGAGCTTCTTATCCAAACAACAAAAAAATATTTTCAACAAAACCCAGATAATTTCTGGGAACTGGAAAGAAGCTAGAAGATGAACAAGGGAAGGTGTACCTGAGTTCCAGGGGTTATTGCAGCTGGCCCATGGTAGCACTGAAGTGAAGGAGCTGAACAGGTAGAAGAGTGCCCAGGACAGGATGATGATGTAGTAGACATTCAGATATCCCACAATGACTTGGGAGGCATATCCAATTCCTGTGAAGAAAAGCAAAGGAGGTGAGGATGGGACTGACAACCAACTCCCAACACATGAGGCTTAACCCCAAACAAAGATGCAGGTCACGCTGTGGTAAGAAGGATGCAACACCAACAACATGGCTCTCCAGAGAATAGTGCAAGGTCTACTCAAGGGAAAGAGGAAGGATTTTGTGACTGTGCATGTGGACAGGAAACACTGCTGGTAACTCTAGACAGGTCTGTGGTGAAACAGCCAGAAAACCTTATGCTGATTTGAAACAAATTTTCTGATGGCTACCATGCC